>LIHB01000092.1:0-66038 GCA_001297265.1 Mycosphaerella arachidis
CGTCAGAATGAAGGTGGATATGGAGGAGGAAATGATTCGTACGGCGGACGTCAGAATGAAGGTGGATATGGAGGAGGAAATGATTCGTACGGCGGACGTCAGGAAGGCGGCGGCTACGGAGGCGAGCGTCGTCAAGAAGGCGGGCACGGCGGTGGTGACAGCTATGGAGGTCGGCAAGAGGGTCGCGATGAGTACGGGGGAGGACGTCAGGATGGACGTGATGAGTACGGTGGAGGACGCCAGGGAGGACGTGACGAGTATGGCTCAGGTCGACAGGATCAGAGCTACGGCGGAGGCGACTCGTACGGTGCAGGTGGTGGAGGCGGTGGCTTTGGACACCAGTCAGACCACGGCAGAGCTGAAGGTTCATACTCAGAAGGTCAGCGCCATGGCCAAGGACATGGTGATTCGAGCGGCACTTCGTATGGGGGCGGGGGTGCATACGGCGGAGCATCAAATGACTTCTCGGGAGCTGAGCACGAGGCTCGTCAGCATGCTGGTGAAAGCGGCGACTCGAGCTTGTTCAGCACTGCCCTGGGCATGCTCTCAGGCAAGCACCAGCAGGTCCAGAACGAGGACTTCGACGAAGAGGATGCCGTGAGACAGCACCAGAACTTCTATGGCGGAGGCGGTGGTCAACAGCAAGCCAGCTCTGGTAACCTCGGATCGGCTGCTGCTATGCAGGCATTGAAAATGTTCAATGGTGGCTCTCAGGGCAGCAGCGGTAGCGGCCAGAATGCTTTCATCGGTATGGCTATGGGACAAGCGGCCAAGCTGTTCGATCAGCAGTCGAGCCAAGGCAATGTTCAAGGCAACAAGCAGGATGCCGTTGCCAGTGCTGCTCAGATGGCTTTGAAGATGTACATGAAGAGCGAGATGGGCGGCGGTGGCTCGTCAGGTGGTTCGGGCGGCGGCATGGGAGGTCTGATGAATCTTGCCAGCAAGTTTTTGAAGTAGAGGGTTGGTTCACACCTGCTTGCTGAAGGCATGAAAGAAGGGTAGGGTAGGGTATACACCAAAAGTGTAAAGGTCCAGGTATTGGCATGAAATTATGATAGCAATGATAGACGATGAATTGAACCATGAGTTTAGCATTAAGATCTGGTTCCACTACGGGTACGTGTTCAAGTATATATGAATTGATGTTGTATAGGTTCTTGGTCCGCATTGTTGATTCAAGGAGAGTCGCGCCTGGTCCTGGACGCGGTAATCGGAGCGTCATCAGTGCTTCGAAGACAACGACCACATTTCAGAGGGAAGTGCTGACTGCCCGCACGCTCGGAGTGCACGACTGCGCAGATCACACAATCGATAATGACAGTGCTATCCGACTATGGTCCAGTCGCGTACAGCGAGTGGGCAGTTCACCACCAAGAGCAGCAAGTCGTCCGCCGTCGCCAGCAAATACGCGCCCGAGGCAGCATCTCGTCACGCGATCGGAGAAGAAGTTCGAGCGGCATCACGGCACAACAACATCACTACTAACCCGCTCTTCTTCCAGCCGAATGCGGACACACACGGCAATCATCACAGCGTGGCCACCAACACCCATGTCCACGATCGAGGTGATGGCCCGCCGTCGAAGAGGAGAAAGCTGAGCATTCGCACCACCACAAACACGTCCTCCGCCAACGCCGGCAAGCACACGCAAACCACCCTCGACAGCTTCGCATGCCCACAGCCTAAGCCGCCAAACAACCTGGTGAGAGACGAGCCTCACGGTCGTATCGCAGAAACAATCAATGGCGTGAAGAGCACTCTGAACGTCAACGAGGACGAGCTGTTGCGGCCATCTCCCAGACCAGAGCTGCGCAGGACACGATCCCCACAGCCTGCACCATCCCCGCCCATACCAACGACAACACCCCCAAAGCCTGCAAAGAAGGATGACAAGCGAACGCTGCGCTCAGCAGACGATGGACCCAGGCTGAAGAGCGAGTTGGCAGTCTACTTCCCCAATTATGAAGACATTATATTCGATGCTCCACAGGAGGAGGATTTTCTCAATGTTGATACCACACTGTATGTGACGGACGATACTGCCAAGACCGAGGCTGTTACTCCGGCAAAGTCGAGCAAGAGTGCTGCCAATGGACGGCGTGTGTCGGTCAATGGCACCGCTGGTCCGCCAGCGACACCACAACGCAGCCTCTTCAATCACCCTACTGGCAGCTCCAGCGTGAACCTCGACTTCGTGGCTAAGAATATACCCGACGACACAGCAGACCCTCTGACCGACGAGCACTTCCTCAAGTCGCACAAGCGCGCTGAACGGAAAGAGAAGCAGCTGCGGAACATCGAGAAGGAGCGGGCGATGCATGAGAAGGGTCAGCTGGACAAGCTGCTAGATGGTCTGCAAGGTCACGACTGGCTACGAGTGCTGGGGATTACCGGTGTCACAGAGAGCGAGGCAAGAAAGTACGAGAAGAAGCGCGACCACTTCATCACCGAGGTGAAAGCGTTGCTGGACAAGTTCAAACAATGGCGAGACCAAGAGAAGAAGCAGCGCGCCACCAAAGAAGCTGCCACAGCAGCCCGTGAGGCTGAAGAGGAAGAAGGCGACTTGACTGATGGTAGTCTTGATCTGCCCAGCAGCGACCTCAACGCTTCCGCAGCAAGACAGCTACAGCAGGAGACCATCCTCGCACTGAAGAAGTCGTCCTCAATGTCTAGTTTGAAGAGCAAAGGCAAGGACCGAGCCGTTACCTCATATCCTTCACAGCAAGCGACACCCGCTACGGCACCTTCACGCCTCAAGCCGCCTTTGCCACCGGCAGAACCTCCGTCACCCATCACCAGCTTCTATGCCAAACGTCATCTTCGCGACGCAGCTCTTAGCAAGACCAGGTCAGGACGTACCGTCACAGCATTCGGCCATGATCTGCCGGAGATGAAGGAAAAAGAATTCGAACTTCCAGACGATTATGTCAGCGAAGATGTACTCAGGGCGAATGCCCGGGAGCGCAGACGGCGAAAGAGAGAAAGTGCTATCAATGCCAAGGAGAAAGATGGGTCGTGAATGTTCGATTATATCGTATGGAGCATCGTATGGCGTTGAAGTCTGCATAAGTGGGCAGGGTAAGTGTATTGGTGCTGGCAAGCGTCCATTGGAGGGAGCTCAACTCGATGGAACTTGAGGCACTGCTGCTCCAAAGTAGCGGCTTGTTGAGTGTAGATATTATTTCGATTCGGACTCTATGAGATACATCCGCTGTTCTCATGGCCACTGAGATCAACTGTGAAGCAAGACTGAGCACTGATGAAGTGTATGGAAGCAAAAGAACAGCTATCCTCATACCAGTAGTCCAGAGTCAGAACCTTGCCTTGATCATGTTCCCACATTGGCAGGAGGTGATGTTGTGCCAACGGCGCGAAGCCAGTGGAGTCATGCGGCAAGGATGAGCGCGCGCTAGCGGCCCGTCCACCCCCAGGGTCTGTGCGGCAGTCGAACCACAGTCGAGCAAGAGCGTACATTGTAACACGACGACACACGAACAAGACGTCGGAGTTGAACGCGGGACGGAGTGCATAGACGTCCCATCTGGATGGCAGTGGGCTGGATTATCCTGAGTTGAACGAGTGGCACCTTCCCTGCAGGTTCAGACTATTTTGAGGCCAGGTTGTGGCAAGGAAGGATTACTATGCACCTCCATCAACGTCGAGACGTCTTGCGAGCAAAAGAGACGACAGTCTATAAGGTTAGCGCGCCTGGGTGAGCGCGCGGTTGAGGTGTAGGTGAGCATCGCCCTTTCGCTTCATGAAGGTACCCCTCCTTCGACTTCACCAGTTCGCTTCCGACAAACAAACACCACCACCACCGTCGCCCGCAACAATGTCGTTCGCCTGTCCGATAGCGAACACGCCGTCTGCCGGCCGTGTGCGGCATGACAGCAAGACATCGTGGGGCAAGGGATCCATGGCGCTTGCGCGCATCAATACAACCACTACCAACATCGCGAGCGATGATCAAGCTAACCAATCATTCAGCACAAGTGTATCTGGAAGCTTTGGCAGCAGCTTCGGTCACCACAGATACGATTCGCCAGTTCTGACCTCGCCGGCCAGCCTCCAGGGCAGCTTCAGCCCTAGCGGATTACCGTTCAGTCCGCTTTACAGCACTGTAGAGACACCGCTCCGTACACGGACTGAGAGCAGCACATCGATCAGAAAGTGTAAGTCAATCCTCTGCCATCCTCGACGGTGCCTCACCTGCGCTCGAATGCATCTGGAGGCGTTTGCGTGTGCATGTGCAGTGAGCACTTCCATCAGCAGTGTTCTGCTGGTCTTCACGTAGACTGTGGGGGCGGCATGCATATTATTTAATCGGATGACAGCGGGAGATTTGATCATGGCTGACATGCGATCAGGGGTCGAGGAGTTGACTCTAATTCCTGATATCCGTTCCAAGTTTGGCCGAAGACGAGCTCGCAAAATCGCCAAAGGCGATCGTCTTGCGAACAAGCCGAAGCAAGCTAATTTGCTCGACAAGGAGAAGACGAAGAAGCTCAGCAACTTCTGGGGTCTTGCTGAGTCAACAAAAGAAGACGGAGACCAAGAATCGTCCGAGGAAGAACTATCGTCGCCAGATACCGAGCCGAAGCTCACTGCCACCGAGTTCATTCAGTCTACCGACACACGCAACCAAGAAACTTCGGAGCATACGGTTCGTGGTCGGTTCCATCCTCGACTGAGTTCCATCGCGGAGCAACGCGTGTTACGGCACGATTCTGGCGTCGACATAGTCATGGATGCCTCACGACTCGATCCGGGCTCGCGCCTCGTGGCCGATCAGCAAGACAAGGCACGTAGAGTGCAAGATGCGAAGGAGATGTTTGAGACTATCACACGCAACGCTGAACGTTCGAACACAACTGTGCCACCATATGAGTTCCTTGAGCTCATTGGCAAGGGCGCTTTCGGACGCGTCTACAAGTGCCGAGACAAACGAAGCGGCGACTTGGTAGCCATCAAAATCAACAACATAGACGACATGGATTGGAACGAACACTTCTCGCTTCAAGAAAGTCGAGACACAAACCTCAGAGACTTCAAGAACGAGGTCAGCGTTCTACGACAGCTAAAGGAAAATAATGTTCCGAACGTCAACGGCATTCACGAGGCCTTCGATCTGCATTCCCAGCTCTGGATTGTTGCTGACTACTGTACTGGCGGCAGTGTCCGAACTCTGATGCGGCCATTCGAAAAGCGTGGCAAATCAACAGGACTTCCTGAGAAATACATCATTCCGATCGCGCGGGAGCTTGCGATGGCCTTGAAAGGGATGCATGACCTTCACATCATCCATCGCGACATCAAATGTGGCAATGTGTATATCACTGAGGATGGTGATATACAGCTTGGCGACTTTGGCATCGTAGGGGAACTTGAAGACAGCAGCACCAAGCGCAAGACAGTGATCGGAACACCGCACTGGATGCCGCAAGAGATGCTCGTCAAGCTTGGCAGCTCCATTGAAGAAGGCTATGGCACCGAGGTCGACATCTGGTCATTTGGCATCACCGTCTATGAGATGGCCACTGGAGCGCCGCCAAACACCAATGTAGCTGTGGAAAGTCTCGGCGACAAGATGAAGTATTCCGGTGCTCCGCGTCTCGAGACGGAGGATTACTCACCGGACCTGCGAGACTTGGTGGCATTTTGCCTGAACCCAGATCCCAAAGCGCGACCCACTGCAGACGAGGTCCTCAAGCACTCGGCGATTTTCAACACAAGCAAGAAGTATCCAACCAGCAGTCTCGTACAGCTGATAGAGCGTTTCAAGATATGGGAACACGGCGGTGGATCGCGTGCATCGCTGTGGATGGCCGGCCCTACTGACCCCAAGGTTCAGCCCGATGGTAAGGGTGCACCAACGGCGAAACATACTGACCCTCAGGATGGCTGGAATTTCAGCACCTCGGAGGACTTCGACCGAAGATTCAGTCAGATGCCTATCGTGACCGAAGCGCTTGGAGTCGCTCAGGCAGAGAGTTTTGCTGGAGTCGGACTGCCCTCGTTTGATACCACGAACCTAAGCGTAGCTGAACGCATCAAGAGAGAATGGAGCGAGATGTCGGCGACGCGAGGTGAAATGGCGCTTGCTCCAATCTTCGATAAGAATGTTGGCTACCAAATTGTCACGCCGGTCGAGGCGCCAAGTCCGCCGCCTCCGTCGGACTTGCCGCTTCGGAACTTCACAGGTAACGCTCCTACCAGGGAAAGCATGATTGAGATTGATCTGGATGCGGCCAATCACGGCGGTACAGCCACATCCACGTTTGCTTTACATATGGATGCGATGAACGAGGACACAATCAAACTTGCAGCGCGCCACCACGATGACGACGAAGACGATATCTATCAGTCCGCACAAACTGGCGACTCAAGCAAACGCGACACACTGGCCTGGACGTTCCCCACCGCACAAGCTGCCCCTCCCGTCCAACCTATCGTGCCACAGGCTGGTGATTCAAGCAAACGCGACACATTGGCTTGGACATTCTCCACCGCAGGGCCGGCGCCCCTACTGCAACCTGTCGCGCCACAGGCAAAGCGTGGCACAATGGACTGGTCTTTCTCTACCGCAGAGCCAATACAGCCTGATGAAGATGACGACTCATTTGGGCCGCCACCCTTTCCTACTGACAACGACTTGCCACCGAGCTTCCGACCTGCGCTGAAGCATTCTACAACAGAGCCGATAGGTAACTTCGGTGGCGATTATTCACACGGCATGGGCTCACTAGCTCCGTCTCCTTTGCGCGGCTCAGTGGCATCAATGATTGATCTCGATATGGGCCTAGCCGATGATCCTATCCGTCTGCATGATCCTGCAGATATCATCCGACCGTCAACAGCCAGCTCAGCCGCAGGTTCTACGATGACTGATGTGACTTCTGGCAATCCCTTCGATCTCGAGGACGACCCGATCCAGAACGAAGTGGACCGCAATCGCTTCTCACACCATAAGCAGTGGATGTCAGAAGGTGGTCCAATCAAGAGGCACAGTCACAAGACAATGTCAATGCATACTCGCGGTACAAGTTTGTCAAGCACAGAGACTGATCCAGAGCACTTTCTGTCTTCTAGTAGCAGCATGGGTGATCGTCGCCCAGCTTTACCATTTGGTGCCGATCTTGGCATGCCGCCGGATGAGTCAAATCCCTGGCCAGACTTCCCAAGCTACAACGGGTACGACTCAAATCCAGAGTATATGTCGTCTTTGAGCGATGTTCCCCAATTGGAAGATGCCACACCTGCTGATGGTCTTCTATATACTAACGGTGCTCCACTCAGCGCCACGGAGTCCGGCTTCGAGCTAGCGGGTCCCGAGATCGAGTTCCCATCAGTTGAACCTCTTCATCCAGATGTCCTCGCCGAGGACACCGATCCACAGATGCTCGCCGATCAGCTGAACCGCACCCTGCGAGATCTGGACGGTGCAATTAGCGGTGCTTGGCGGGCATTGCGCCAGTACGCCAATATCGATGGCGATGATGACGATGATTTGCCGTCCGACAATGAGAGCGGATTCGAGAGCATGAAGGAGGAAGACGAATGCGACGACGTTGAAGGCCTTGATTTAACCGTTCGCCGTAGACCTCGCAAGCCTGAGCCTCGTTCGCCGTCAAGCGTGACAAGCACTCGGAACGACGATTCGGCGGCTTAAAGGCGCTGCGCACTCTGTTCCCTTCAACTGTACCTAGGCAGCATTGTTGGAGAAGGATCTCGGTGTGTTCGAGGTAATGCGTTCGATGCGAGGCTGGCATGTGAGCAGGACGGCCGCGAGATGTCCACTGATCAGCACTTCGCTGGTGGTGGTGGACGTTGTATAAAACTAGCAAGAGACGCACGCATAGCATGGGCCACAGTTAGGCAGCAGTTGAAAAGCTTGTCTCAAAGATCTCTCTTTCGTTTCGTTCCGGCGTAAACCTTCACATATTGGTGCGCTGGGGCCCGAGCAAGGCGATCACCAGTGACTCTTTCCGGCAATCGGACACGCCAAGGGGCGATTTGTCCCAGGATCACCGCGCCAACGACAAGGCTAATCTAGCCGATCTTGGCGATCTTAGGGTATCGTTATACGAGAAGGGGCAATATGACTGGGATCAGGCTACAGAGGGACAGGTCTCTGGAACGACCTGATCGTGGCTCATCTCCGAAATCGATAGTATCAATCTGCCTATCTTTGTGGAGTAAGCATGCAGAGACTTGGCTATGGACTCCATCTGGTGTTTTGATGCTTTGAGACCATGGCATCAAGCCCATGGAGCTAGTCGGCAAGCTTCGTGATGGCGATCATCAGCGATGACAATCCTGTGCGGACGCAGCACTTTGTCTCTGCCAATGTGGTGTCGTTGATTTTATCGACATTGGCGCTGCCGTTACTGGCGCTTTTTGCGTGTCAAAGATGGCCGTGGCGTGGGAGAGAGAGCTTGACGGTGGCGACGGCGTTGTGTCTTTTGGTAAGAACGCGGAGATGAATGTTAGAGCAATATGGCTGATGGTATCACAGTGCTATGCTACGACATTCCTGTATATCTTGGCCACCTCGTTGATGATCCACGTCCAGTGGGAGAGGACAGAGGAGTTTTGTAGTGCGATGATGATGGTGTGTAAGTCATCTCTTTTGCCTGGCGAGCTTATGTGCATGATTGACGAGACGAGTAGGTCTGCTCCTGCGAAACAGCTCAAAAGCAGCAGAGTTGGCGTTCCTCATCGAGAGAGCATACATAATCTCATGGCATCAGCGGGTTCGTTGGCGAACGCCAGAGTATGTATGGAGCAGCTTACTCATTATCGTGCCATATATCGCACTCACTAGCATCGCCATCAGGTTGTAAGTCGCCCGCCTAAGACTCCGATAGTGCAAATACTGATCCACGCTACAGCCGCATTTCATACATGATCAACGACCGAATCTGCCTCATTGGAATTAGGTCTTACGCCATCGTCCCTATGCTGACGGTCGAAGTGATCGCTCAACTTGTCCTCACGCTAAGGTTCCTGCTTCCGCTTATTGAGGTTCATCGCAAAGGCAGCGGTCTACTACAGCCACTGAGGAATGTGGTCCTGCGCACTTTGATCGGATGCGCCATCACGATGCTGTTGAACATTTCAGTCAAATTAGGACTACTGTTGTTCAACGGTATGCCCGTATGGCTATGCTTTCTTCTATGCAAAGTCGAAGGTACGTGCCATGCTGGGCGCTCTATGCAATGCTGTGCTAAGGATGTGCCTCGCAGGGTTTCTTGCCGCCGCTGTCCTTCATTGGATCACGCAGCCTGTGCTTGCTGATAAACAACACCAAGCTGAGCGGCGGATTGAAGATGCCGTCGACGATGTGTCCACAGATTCTTCCAAAGAGTTAGATCTGCAGGAGATGCTTGGACTACCAGCTGGTAATAATGCCGTCAATAGGACGAGAGCATAACTATGTAGACGATGAGAAGTTGTGATAATTGGCTCAATTGCGTCTCTCAGTATGGATCCGAATGTTGCAAAGATGCTTGAAAATAGGACTCGGCGTCCCAGCCCAGATGCTGCAGAGCCTGTCATCTTGTTCACGGGTTCAAGTCCTTTTGTAGGCTTCATCGCACAAATCTGTTGCCAACCGAACGCTCGGTGAGTAGGTGTGCAATAGCGATATAAGAAAGTCTCCGAAACCCAGCAGCACAATTGCCTGGCCCAAAGAATGCGCCAGCACGGCTCATGCATCAATATTGACAGCATCAGTCTCCTACTCGACATTGAACTGTCTCGGTATGTGCTGAGGTCTACGCTACGACTACTCTCTGTGCCGTCCTTTCTGATCGGATCGAGCGCAATGCCGGTAAGCAGCGAATATTGACCATTGGAAAGATGAGATCCAAGGGAATACTGCTGTACGCATGACCCGAGACCACCCGAGATAAGGAGGGAGGATACATCGTCACCCTCGTTCTGTGCTGCATGGCCCGTCACTGGGAATCTGCGTTTCGGGTCATCATCATCACTTCACATGCCATATGATTGTGGACACATGCCGACCATCTTACTTGGTCTTGCTCTGCAGACGTGTTCATCGTCATGCGGCGGCCGAGCTTCACCGGAATCGCACCCAAACAGTTTTCGTTGCAAAGCTGCACCAGAGGCCTCAGATACTGCCGATCGAAGACTTCGGAAGAGTTGATGGCAGATGACCCAGTAGGTATCGCCACAATGGAGACGACCAGACCGAAGCGAAGATGCAGGCGGAATAGGTGATGTCGTTGTTTCGAGGCTGGGAAAATTTCTTTCACCCAACAGAGGTGCGGAACATCCGCGGCAGGGTCGTCCGCATATCGGAGGTAGTAGCAACACATACAGAGACCAGTCGTCCCCCAGGTACAACACACAAAGTGTGTTCGAATGATCAATGGCTTCAAACGCAACTCTCTTTGCTAGCATAGCAAAGGATCGGGTGAACGCGAAACAGCCACCGACCAGCGGCGATGACTTGGACGTGGACCGATGTGCCGCCTTGCACAACCAATTACTGCTATATGGATGGTTCTGCTCCGGAAAGAAGATCTCCGCCATGGAGAAACGATCCTGGTGGGGCAAGCATGGGAATGACTCTCTGAAGAAAGTCCTACGACCGAAAGTTGTGCGGTATCTGTCGAAAGTCTTCGATGTGGAGAGGCACAACTTCTTCTACCATGTATCCGGACTGGCGAGCGAACGGGAGATGTTGCAATTGGCCGATGTGCTGGAGGATGGAGATCATGGGCCGGTGCATAAGGAGAAGTATCGGTACATTGTGCTTTACAAGACTTCGGAGGCGTTGGTGTCGAAGCCGGCGGGCATTGTGTATGACCAGCAGACTGGGAGTGCGTTGTTGATGCCGACGTATCATCATCTGTTTGATTTCAGTAATGCGAATCTGCCGTGGCAGAAGATAGAATCGATTTTGAGTGCGTATATCGATATGATCGAGGCGGAGAAGGCGGTGGCGATACATGATGAGGCAGGGAAGCACGATGAGGGAATGCATCATCCACGACAGGAACTGGAACAGAACAGGATGCTCGCACGGTATAAGACGCGGCCCTGGATCTTGCAGCCCTATACCTTGAACGACCTCTATGCATGTTTAGATATCTGGAGACGACTGGTACATGCTCTGGAGACACGAGCTGGTGTGGCTAATCCGATCAATCTAAATGATGAGGATGACGATGAAGAGGACTATGCGCCGCTTTGTTCAAGTACAGCATTGAACGTGGCTGGCATTCCACAAGGCTTTGCATATCAACTCCTCTCTAACGCGCAACAATCGCAAGTCTGGTTCCTGGCGCCTGGTCTACGATTACCCAAAGTCGAAGAATTCCTACAGCAGCCCTTCAAAAAGGTGCTTCAACAGTATCCAGAAGAGACGCGTGGTATGAAAATGCCTTTCCTTTTCTTGCGGTGCGAAGGCACAGTCACGGCCAAGGAGGGCAAGTTCCGCTACCCGTTCTCGACTGTCGAAAGAGTGCCCTGCGGTCTATACCTGGACGCTTTCCCAAACGCGCAGAACCCCTTCGAGGATGCTTGTCGGCTGGTGCTGCCCATCAAGCTCGGCAACAACAGATATGCCAGGACCTCCGACTTTCGGCCGATCATCAGAAGTCACAGTGACCTGTATCAGACGGGCGTCAACCCATATGTCATGCGGCATGGACCGAAGCTGGTAGCCGTGCTCGAGAACTGGCTGTCCCAGGTTGAGTCGGGGCACTGGAGCGTTAATGAGCTGGGCGTGTCTGATGACATCGACATGTGGAAGCAAGCAGATACCAGGGACAACTGGTGGAGGTATCAGAGCGAGCATCTCTTTGTATAGGACACGCACGCGACATTGGCATAATTTGGCGTTTTAGTGATGATTTGAGACTCAGCGATGCGTGTGAGCGGTAATGGGTTGCATGTGATCTGCCATAAACTGCTGTGGACTACTTGAGCTCGACTTCTCGACTTTCGAACAACAGTGCTACGAAGAGCATGGTTAGCGACAGCGACATTCCGACAGGTACAGCGGCGTTTTGGAGATCGGATGCGTGGTTCCAGCGGAACAGCCAAAGGAAGAAGAACACGATGCCGGGTACATTGGCCGCGAATCCACACGCGAGCACGCGAGCAAAGCTACGTCGTTCTCTGGCGTAAATGCCCCAAAAAACCTCTCGCTTGCCGTTACTCATGTCCAGTGGATTCTTTCGCTTTGGTAGCCTTGCGACGGCACCTTGGCTGTATACGCGTCTGCTGAGTTTCTGTCTGTGCCAAAGATGCCAGCTGTGGCACTGGTCGCTGGAGTCATGAAAGCGTCTGCGGAATTCTTGCTCGGAGATCGGGCCCCCCGGAGGACATGGCTCAATGGGTCGAGGAACGAAATCATAGTCAGTGTCGGTTTTGGAGGGGAAGCCGATGCGTCGCGGAGCGCCTTCGTCCTGATCGCCGAGAGGGTACTTGTAGAACTGTGTCTGTCAGTGGGTGGCAGGATCTTTCTGATAGGACTCTGGAGATCCTTACCTCGAAGAAATCACAATGGTCGTACTGCCACATGGAGAAGTAGTGCCTAAGCCATCCCCGAAGCTGGACGTACTGCTTCTTCAAGGTGTGGAAGAATGCGGCGTCGCTATGCATATCAGAGGCGCTGATGTCGCCGAAGCTGTATGCCGAGCCTTTGTGAACACATAGGAAGACATGTTGAGGTTCCGGCGGCTGGATCTGGTTTGGAATAGTCCCTCCTTGTAAGTCTCTGGTAGCTTGTACTTGATCTGATATGCCAGTCGTTCTGTACAAATGAGGAGCAAACTGTAGGGATGGAGTGGTTTGATCGCCTGAGCCCATTGGCGATCGAGACGCTGGTCTCGTGTTACTTGCGACCGTTGACGACGAAGGTTTTGTGGTTAGCCGCGCAGACGATGGAATTTCTGCTGGCTGGGACTCCAGATGAGTAAGAAGTCGATTGGATTCCATGAGAGCTATGGTCGCTTCGGCTGCTTTAGATGGCAGACTGATATGATCGACGTCTCCAGTGGGCTTCAGAATTTGTTAGCTATAGGCAGACATACTGTCGAACGTTTTGACACTCACCGATCTCCATTCGAGTCTCCGCCAGCCTTCTGGCAGAGCAAAGTGCCTTTGTTTCATTGGCCACCAATTCCATGTCTCGCCCATGGTATTCTCTATCCAGGCTTTGCACATGTCCGGAAACGTTATGTCATGATTATCCTTCAGTATGGCAGAGCTCGAGGGCACGAATGACAGCTCGTAGGCTGTGGCCTGGAGAGAACCTTTCGTAAGCTTGCGACCAGTAGCACCAAGTACTTCGTCTCCGAGGCTGTTGAGAAGTCTTCGTCTGTATGGGCGATGTATCATGTCGAACAGAGCTTCCTTGTAAGCTACGTAGGCATTGCTATTGAGCAGCAAGTTCTGTACGATCAAAAAATCCTCTTCGCTCGATGGCGCAGAGTCGTTCAGGATCTCGACAGGAGCATTCAATGAGCCGCAGCTATCACTTTCGTGATTTGACCGGTTCACTTCCCTCCGTACGATACGGATCAGATGAAAAATGTCTTTTTCATTCTCAGAGTGGAATTCCTCGCGGAGATCATTTCGATAGACCTTTGTGAGACTGCTTATATTCTCACGGTGCTTGGAAATACCAATTTCCGGGTCCCGAACTGCCGCCTCGTGTAGATTTGATATCGTATCGTTGCGGAATTGGGCTGCCACACAAGCTGTAAGCCGCTCCTTCAAGGAGTCTGCTACCTCGATCTCCATACTGAATGCGAATGCCTTTGCCAAAGCCAAACAGGACTCCAAAGAACCATCGTAAGCGTCAGGAGCCCGTTCATTCACAGGTGCTGGACCTTCCGAATTCATCGATTGCAACCTTGGAGTTGTAAAGTCATACTTTGTATGCGCAGACCGCATATCATCTCCGGCTCGAGCTCGACGTCCGTCTAATGAGCGCTGTTGCCATTCCCTAACGAACGACAGAGAACCATCTTTAGAGACTCGTTCTCTTCGACTTGCTATCGAAGAATGTTCCAGTCGCACTTCCACGCCAAAGTTCTCCGCGTGTTCCTCTTTCCCGGCATGATCCTGGCGATTCTCTCGTTGTGTGGGCTTCGCATGAGCAGCGTCATTAGTCATTGGTGCAGGTGGTGAGATATGATCCTCGTGGACAATCATCGTCGATGATGCGCAGGCTATGTCGCTGTGTGAACTTGATTTTTCATAAATGGGCGAATTAGTTTGCTTGAGCGGCGGCAGACCTTGCCGGCTTTGTCTTATGGTGCTGTCGTTTGTGTCTGCATCCAGCACAACATATTTGCCTTTGCTGCTCATGACTGAGCCAATAGAGTCATCCTGATTGTTCGCCAGCACTTTTGGCATGCCATATCGAGGGTGTGGAAGTACTGTCGTGCGTGGAGATTCCATCTTCGACGTATGAGCATGATGGCCACTGGTGGCCCGTTTACGCGCGCCATAATCGCGTGGATGAGAATCTGCGCGACTGGTTCGCCTGAGTCGATTCGGGCTGCCCGTGGCCGTGTTGAGTCTAAGACGCGGCATATCCAGAATCCCGAATGTTTGATTAGAGGCAGCGTTGTCAGTTCTCATAAGTCCCCTTCCAGATCCGTCGAGCTCAGACGGTATCTCTTCATCGCGTCCAGACGAGGCACCAGAAGCAGCACCAACTGCTCCTGCTGGACTATTGACACCTTGATCAGACGGTAGCCGAGCAGTATGGTCTGTAAGCCCAACCTGATATAGTCCGCTTTCGTACAAGACATGGGTAGGCACCTCGTCAGCTGTCATGGCACGCGAGTGTCCCTTCCCAGCGCCATGATTTCCTGATTGTCCCGGAGCCTGAGCGCTGGATTGCGATACAAAATCGTCGACTGTTTTGCCATCATGGACTTCCATCTGAAGGTGAGTCAAAGGCGTCTGCGCACGATTCCGCAGCTTCGTAACGTGTCCAGGCGTAAGTGGACGGATAGCAGCGTTTGGACGGTCGGTTCGTTGTTCAGACTCTCGTTCTGATGATGCGGTGTTTTCATGTGGAGGAAACTTGAAGGCACTGAAAGGTACATCTGGAACCCCCGAAGAGGTCTCTTCCATTCGGACTCTGCCATCGGGCGGCATTGGGGACGATCTCCTGACGAGAAATGATTGCAACAGAAATCTAGAAGTCGAGAGTAGGGTTAGGAGGAAGCAAGGCGAAAGGGTTAGATCGAGCAGATATGCGCCTTGCTAGAAAGAAGTCAGCCCACGCAACGCACCTGAGCCTCGAAGGCTGAGCTGAGGTGAAGGTGGCACAGCAGCTGCCTTTACGCCACGTCAGCTAAGCGATGCAGCTGAGCATGATGGCTGTGTTGAGCGCGTTGACCTGGGAAATCGAGAGTAGTTGGGTGCAAGCATATATCATCATAGCTTTCGTCTGGTACGTACATTCTGGGACCTCTGAGGCAGAACCTCTATGCTGAATGCTGCGACCAGCTGCGCTCAGAAGACACGCCATCTAAGTGGATGTCTCGGTGCTGCCTTTCTATCGCTTCTTTCCCACCAACGCCTCGCTGTAAACGCACTGAAACAATCGGCCTCATATCATCACCGCAATCTCTCTCTCTTCTTCACGCTAGTTCCTAGGTCTTCCATGACCGCCCTCCCTACGCTGACCACCACCCCTTCTACCTCGGCTCCTAAAGTTCCAGCGCCCGGCACCCCTATCGCCTCGCTCCCAACTCTCCCGACTCCTCTCCATCTCAGCATAGAACTCATTCTCCCTCTCCTCCTGCTCCTGCCTCTCGACCTCAGGATCCTTGACTTTCCTCACCTCCGGCTTCTTCGGATTCATGTCCTCATCCTTGATCCACCTTGCATGCGCTCCATGCTCACAGCACACCACCCGATCCGCCAGCGGCGGGTTCTTCCGCCCGTTCGGACAGAAACCTGCCAAGTAGTAAGGACAGAGCTTCTTATGCTTGATGTGGCGCAGGTTGCAGTAGGGCCCCAACGGGCAGAAGCCGCGAGCGTAGTGTGGACAGGCGGGACGGCGGAGGTCGGAGGTGGGTGGGACGTGGAGGTAGGTGCAATCGTCGCCGTTTGGACAGATGCCGTAACGGGAGAATTCCTTGCATTCGCGTTCGTCGCGGAGGTTGAAGGTGTGAGCGAATTCACAGGACTCGGCTTTCTTGCAGAGGCCGCGCTGGTAGTGTTTGCAGATCTAAGGGAATAGATGTTAGGGACTGGGTGGCGATGTGGTTTGTAATACATGAGTATGTAGATAAGCGCGCATTATATGGCAGTAGATTGTCCTTGAAACCTCTCCTGTACTCAAGAACTGCCGTGCGCCCTCGTGCTATGATGCGAGCCGTATCGCGATCTCTGATGTAGTGTATGTGGTAGGGTGGGGCTATTGTGGAGGTGTTCACATACGAGATGTGGCACGCCGGAGCGTTCGCCTTGAGGGAGATAGTGACGGTATGGACAGGCGACGCCTCTTGGACACGACTTGCCCTTCGAGTCGATGAAGTCTTGACAGTTTGGTCGTGTCACCTTCGAGGGCGCGCCGAGTGTTGGCAGTGTGTTCTTGAGGTGGTTGTCGAACGTAAAGAATGTCGGCGTGTATGTCTGTGGATTGAGGACCTGGTCGGCGAGGGCCGTTCGTGTGGTGGTGGTGGTGGTGGTGGTGGTGGTAGTCGCCATGTCGGTGGTAATGTTGCCCAGTGGTGTAGTGGACGGAAGATGACAGAATTGCCTTAGTTAGCTTCCGGCAGTCTGGAGAAGGTGATGCTGGATGCGCTGCAAGGTCCGGTCCATTCACCATCCTGGTCGGCCTGCTGTGATCTTGCATACACCACCACAACTCAATCTTACCGAAGAGCCACAGCGACTCGTTCCACCCCCGTTGACACTACCAGCACTACTACTGTAACATGACACGGGCGGTGGCGGCAGCAAGCGAGACGACTCCACATTGACGGAATAGCGGGCAGCACTGCTGTCAAATGCCGGGGCCCAGTCCCTCCCTAGTCGTCTGTTGATTACATTACATCAACAACTACAACATTCACACTGTACGCCTCACTAATACGACACCCCCCGACTCTCGTACAAGCTGAGGCTTTGCTCGGTAACACACTCGTTCAGGACACATCCCCCGAGCTGGACGCCACACCCTGCAACACCACCCTCTCCATGATAATGCGCAGCCGGCCTCCGCTCCTGTGACTCCCGCCACGATAACGCACCCTCGACTGCACCACTACCGCCGATATGGTCTCTGAGAAGATCTACGACCTGTGCCGTCCCGTGCTCGACAATGACGACTTGGAGGAAGAGGCGAAGACGGACGCGCTCGAGGAACTGTTGAGCAGCGAGCCCACGTCGCTCAAAGGCCGAGCCCTGGAGGATGCAGTGCTGGGCGTCATGTGGCAGTGGAAGGCTGCGAGCGACGACAAAAAGTCGCCACCACCGGCACGTGCTGCAAACGTGGTGCGCTCGCGATCTCCAGCGCCGTGGATACAGCGCGCAGCAACGCCCACCTCCGGCACGAGCTCACGTCGAGGCTCCGCAGCCACACCCTCTGCACCGCCCGGATTCGGTCCAACACCGCCAGCGCTCGCCAGGACCAAGTCTCAAACAGTCGCCTCGCCTTTCTCCTCACCCAAACCCTCACCGCGGCTGCCTTTCGCGACACCCGTCATACCCCACAGCCCACGACTCAGCGCCTACCAGTTTAGCGACTCGTCGCCGAACACCGAGAACTACGGCGATTATGGCAGCGACACCGTCGACTGGCTGGTCAACGACGATGCCAGCAGCAATACCAGCTTTGGCGATTCGGGCTTTGCCAATTCGTCCGACTTCATTTCGCCATACACTGCGCAGATGAGCCCCTACGATATGCTGCGCTCCATCTTGCAGGACAATAAGAGCGACAACGAGTTGGAACAGATTCTGGAAGCGAATGGATACGATCTGAGCCAGACTGTCAACTCGCTGATGGAAGCGCAAGGCATGGGGCCCAACGCCATGGCTGCCACGATACAGGAACAGCATGAGCAGCAAGCCCGTACATTCTTGATCGGCAAGAGCATGTCTCCGTCATCGCGACCGGTCACTCCAGCCGGACAGCAGAAGTCGCCGACCGTCTGTCGCTACTGGCTAGCAAGTGGGCAGTGCGCTCGCGCCGACTGCCGTTTTGCGCACGAGGTTCAGAACCACATCTGCAAGTACTGGCTCCAGGGCAACTGTCTCGCAGGCACAAGCTGCCTCTTCTCTCATGATCCTTCCGTAATGATGCAGCAGATGAGCCTAGGCCAGAGCGGCGCAAACACTCCACAAAACTTGGCTCCCAACTTCCAGCTTCAAGACTACGACAGCTTTCCGGCACTTCAGCCGACGACTAGTAATCCTTATGAAGACAGCGAGACTGTAGACCCGAGTACCCTGGACGCAGCGTTGCAACAGCAGCAGCAGACATTCGCTCACGGTCCACCTGGACTCTTCCCCTCGTTCGTTCCCACAGGACCGAGAAATAACAGCCGTCCTGGATCGCGGCCGACAAGCAGACACACCTCTCGTGCAGTGACACCAAGCCAGCAGGTCAACTTCCAGGACGACGAGGCATTCCCATCGCTCGGCTCAGCCGCTACCAAGCCAGTTGGCAAGCGGCATCATGGCAAGAGAGGTGGACATGGTCACCACAATCACGGGCAGCCCGTTCAACAGCCAGGCAATCTTGCTGATGTGGTTCGCATGTCTCCCTCGCCCGGCTCGGTTAACGCGCGAGATGCGATGCGACGAGGTCTGCGGAACAACCGCTCCTTCACTTCAACTCGGGAGAACTCGGCGGCAGCGATGGCCATTCCGGCACCACGAGAGATTCCATGGCTTGAGACTGGCGACAAGGTCAACAATTCGTACATGAAAGCTCGACAGGAAGCTTTCAAGCATGGAGGACTTCGCAACAAGTTCCTCCAGTCTGCAGCTCAGGCATGGAATCGTAACGATGCTCGAGGCGCCAAGGCACTTTCTCTTCGTGGTCAAAACGAGAATGCTCTGATGCGTGAGAAGCACCGTGAGGCGGCCCGCGCATTGTACGAGGAGCGGAACAAGAATCTAGCTGCCGGTACTGGCAGCAAAGAGCTCTATGTTGACCTCCACGGACTTCACCCAGACGAGGCGGTTCAGTACCTGTCAGACTGTCTACGTGAACAGAAGTCAAGCCCACGACCCGTCTATGCCATCTGCGGTACTGGTCACCACTCAAAGAACGGTAAGGACAAAGTCGGCAAGGCCATTCGCCAATTCTTGAATGAATGGCGATACGCGTTCAGGGAGTTTTCAGTGCCCGGTGATCGCAATAACGTCGGTGGCATCCTGGGTATAGATGTAAGTCAGGTCATCTTGGTCCCCGCATGCACAACTAACATGTTACAGCCAACGTCCTTTGACAAGGACACTGCAACGAGAAAGGCGGAGGATAGCGCTGTCGCTCTCGAGGAGACAGGCAGCAAGGACACGAAGGTAGTCACAGCGACGGAAGATCCCCGCAAGGCGCCGCCGCAGCGGCTCGTGAATGTTGAGTTTAGCGACGATGAAGACGGTAGTTGAGACCTTGATCATGCAGCAAATAAAAAAAAGAAACTTCACATAATGGCCGCTCCCGCTCTCTGTCGTCGTTCATGCAAAGAGATCCCGCTGTTCGCAGCTTGCACTGAAGTGTCAAGATCCAACATTAGATACGTTTCTATGGGTTGATGAGTAAGAGCACACTGAACGCTATCAAATAATACACACACCCAGCACCACTCACAACATCTAGATTGTTTCATCTCAACGGCTCATTACTCGGTCTGTTTCCATTCGTCGCTTCGCTATGATTCCTCCCCTCCTCAGCCTGACTCTGCTGCATCTTATCCTGATCTGCATGCTTCGCTGGGTCGAAGACATAGATCGGAAACTCCAGCCCAACAGTCCTCTTCACAATGACTGGCAACCTGCTCCAAATCTGCGGTGGCATAGGAATCAGAATACTCGTATCGTGCAAGTACTTCTCATACTCTGGCCACCCGGTTCCTTTCTCGTACCGCTTCTTCGCTCCCGGGCGTTCTTGTAGAGTAAGACCCGAGACGAACAGGAGCAGGACTGTGAGGAAGATGAAACCCACGCAGGAGGCGTACAGCGCTGCGTAAGCGCCGGTACCGCGGGGGATGGTACCGTAAGAAGCTGGAGTGACGGCGATCATGTAAATTGACGCCTGAACCAGAATCTCACCAGCATAGTTGGGATGGCGACTGTATTTGAAGAAGCCCACGTTACAGACTGCACCAGGTTCCTTCCCCGGTCCTTGCTTGAAGCGGTACTTTTGAATATCGCTGATAGCTTCCATGGAGAACGCAGCGACGAAGAAGATGATCGCGATGATATCTGTAGCTTTCCCGAAACTCGGCTGTCGATACTGCAACACGTTCGGCGAATTCAAAACCGTCACGGGTAAACTAACGATCCACACCCAAAACATTTGCGCCACCCAGAACCCCAAGAATGGAAAAAATTTATCCCGTTTATCATCGAAGCGATCGTCCTTGCCGGTTTTTAGGATCCGGAATAAGAGGAATCCAGAGAGTCGCACGGCCCAGAGAATGATCATTAGGGATGTGACGATTTGGCGGGCATAGGTTGTGCCGGAGAGGGCGAGGGTGAGGATTGCTAAGAGGGCGAAGTTTGTGCCGCCCATGAAGTCGGTCAGTTTGTCGAACTTGAAGCTGAAGGCGAAGGCGAAGCCGATGAGTTGGTAGGCGACTGTTATCAGGAAGGTTATGGCGAGGTAGTAATTGTCTAGGACGTGGACAGGGGCGTGGGTGGGCATGGTGGTGGTGGTGGTGGTGTTTGCAACGTATGGTATGGGCGCGTATGTTCTTCCTATGTCCCTGGAGGGTCGGTGGCGGTGTTGTTGTCAGGCTGCGCCAAAGGAAGTGCTGGAATGTTAGTCGTCGCACAGAAAGAAGGCAACCAAACACTTTATACAACAACGACAACAACGGTATCGCAGGATTTTGGCAGTGACGATGACATGTTGGCTCACCGCGAGCCAGTCGGGCGTATGTTTTGCCCGTTGCCCAGAGAAGACAACACTCACCACTGCGAATCGGCGCATATTTAGACTTTTGAGTGACGTGGTGGATCTGCTTGAACCACGACTTGTTCTGCGGGCACGGCCCGTGATGGCCAGATCGGCACTAACCTAAAGTGCTGTTCGCGACTTCTTCGGATCCTGCCCGCGTACTGTGACAATCTCATATTCTGAGCCATCAACAAATTGAAGGGAGCGTGAGCGCTAGCTTCACATAGAGCAACTTTGCAGACATGGCTGGTGGCAAGGGTGCGACCAAGCGCGGTAACATCAGAAAAGCGAAGCAAAAACAGGCCCTCAAGAAGGCTTTGAAGGCTCGCCTGAAGTTCGAGGCTTCATTACCTAGAATCTCTGAGGTAATTGATTTCTTCATAGCTAACAAAGGTAAGTACTGACTTCAGGTAAGGATGATCTCTTGGCATTTCAGTTCAAGCACTTTGGCGATGACACAGCACCCGAGAACTGGTTTATCGACAAGGAGACTGCGATCAAAGGACCTCCCCTCGACGACGAACTTGGATACTACGATGATGGTGTCAAGCGGACTCTTACAGACGAGCAGATCGCAATCTTTCGAAGGACCGAGCTGTGGCACATGAAGCAGGAGCAGAAAGGCGAAAGAGCCGAGGAACAGGAAGACGGAGCCGAGCGAGAGACGTCGCCTGTATCTGACGTCTCAAGCCTGGAAGACGAGTTGTTGGCGTATGCTACTGTCAAGCGGAGAGATCATCTATCACCGCCGAAGCAGCCCGCTCGAAGGACGTCTAGTAACTCCCGCAGCGACACAACCGCATCGTCGGCAACACGAAAGAGGCGGAGAGAGGAAGAGATTCCGTATGATCAGCGACACAAGCGAAGATGGGAAGACTATGTCGGTGATGTTGATCCCGAGCATGGCTCGCTTACACAACGACGGATGGCCCGCGAGATGGATGACCGGCGCAATGAGCCTGTGGATCTGGACTACTGAGTTATCCACGGTGACTCGACATGACTGCAGAGGGTGAAGGATCATTTCGAGTCTCGTCAAGTCAGTGTCACAACATGGGTAAGTGCAAGGTGCTCTATCTTCCTACAAAGCACATGATGAGAAAGCATAGTCATCCTTAGACGGAAAGCTTAACAAGAGGCTGTGCTCGGGTTCGGTCACGGACGCTTACCCAGACCGTGCTTGAGCGGCTGCTGTCGACTGTCTAATCTTCTCTCTGACTGCTAAGATATTCCTTCTGACATAACTCCTTCTAAATCTGAGCCATGCTAACGATCAAAGTAGGTTCTGCTGCTCGCCTAGTGAACGCATACTCTATTCGTCATCTTTGACCCAGTTATCGAACCACCTAACGGCTTGGAAGTATGCGCTTTCCTGCGCAAAAGCCTTCTTTTTGTCGGTCGAATTCGTCCGAACAGCAAAGCCGTGCTCGGCATTTGCATACAGAGAGGTCTGATAGGTCTTGTTACCCTCGAAGAAGATAGACTCGATATTGGTTCGATTCTCTGGCGTGTTTGAGTCGTCGAGGTCGCCGAATGCAATACTTATGGGTCCGGCAATGGCTTCCCATTCCTCAGCAAGCACAGAAGATGGGTGCGCGGTGAAGCCAGCATCGACACCACGCCCTTCAGCCAGAAAGCGGGCGACATATTTGCCTCCGAAACAGTATCCAACAGCTGCGACCTTCTTGGCTTCCAGCTCGCCTCGCGTGGAGTTAATCGCAGACTCAATAATGGCCTCGACCTGGGCCTGTGGGTGGCGCGCTTGCCATGCTGTCATGTTGAAGCCAGAATTTGGGTCACTCAGGGCATCGGCTGGAACTGGATCTCCACGGAAAAGATCTGGCATTACCACGAGATAGCCGGCCTTGGCCAGACTGTCCGCGAGCAGACGATTGTTCACTAGCGCATTACCAAAGATATCGGTCAGGTACAGGATCGCACTGTCTGTCTTCGACTTTTGGCCGCCACCACGTGGGTATGCGAGGTACAGACTTTCTGTGAGGCGATCTCAGCAGTGGACTTCACCCCTTGCAAGAATGATTTACCTCCGCCAATGGATTTCGTCTGCCCGGTCGAATTGCCATTGTGCAAGACGCCATTCAGATGCCACGATCCACCATGTGTCCTGCTAAACACATCGCCAGCATGCTCTTGGTGTAGGTCCGGCTCTCCGTATGCCCATGCAGCACCTGCGCCAAGCAGAAGCGAAGCTGCTACCTGTAAAAACGTCGACTTCATAGTGATGATATGGTCAAGGGAGAGAGAAAAGAAGGAGGATGTCCAAGGAACAGAAACTAACAACCACTACCTACTTCAATACTTAGCCTAGATCATTGTTATTTCCGTCACTGTTCGGACAATGCAGATCGTCCCGTCGCCCTTGCGTGATGCTTATGCCAAGGGTTTTCTAGGCTGAATTGAGGCGCACGTGCGAAGGTCTCACTGTGATGGCTTGTTGAGGTGCAGCGCCAAGGTCCCTGCCACGCTTGGATTGCATCACTGTCGGGTGTGTTAGCTGCTGGCGAGAGGAGGTGCTGAGATTAGCCCGCACAACCCTAGGCATAGTCTATACCTTCGTTGCTTCCCTGCTTAAAATTGGTTACACTACGTCTCCCACGTAGAAGATAGTTAAAAAGAAAACAGAGGGAACAAGACCTCCAATTTTGACTTGAAGGTAGAGCTTGGAAATGGGGGTTGTATAAACTATGCCTAGGGTTGTTCACCGTAACTGCACCTCCCTAGATATCTTGATGCCCTAGCCACGCTAAAACCTCAAACAACTCGCTGCACAAGAGAGTGGAGGCTTTGCGATCCCGATAGTGCTTTCCGTTTGGTCATGCGGCGTTGCGTCGTGGTGATATTGCGCATCGAATCTTGCAATTTCTGGTGGAACCCGCTACAGTGTACGGGCTAATCTAGCCACCGCGTGAGCGATTTTGTACGCGATCATGACAAAGATGATTTCTGGAACTACGAAGCCATCGAAAAGTGGGAAGGGGCAATGGACCACGAATATCAGGCCATGCTTCTTACACGAGCAGCAGAGAGGAGGCATTCAACATCTCTATCGCCACACTACTCGAGCGTCGACCTCATGAGGAAGCTGACGGCTTGGACTGCGGGCATGGCGGAAGTCCAGGAGAGCGGCATGTACAATTAACGGGATTTACTGCGAACACTACGAAGCTCTGTGGGCGATGAGGTGTAGGTAAAGTCACTCGTCGATCAATTCCCTGGTCACGCTGCTAAGCCGTAGTGAGGTGTGAAAGTTTGGCCTGCTCGGGGATGGATACCGAGGATTGGGTAGACATAGTCTCTCTGGGATTCGTGGCTTGGATACCTGTCTCCCTGAAGTGGTCCAGAAGATTACTTATGACCACCTACTCTGACTCTTGCGCGCCTGGAGTGTCTTGACGCATGCGGACGATCTGAGGTATTGCCCTGTAGCCTGGAGACACACAGAATTATTCGGACTCATCGATGTAGATCTGCTAGGATGTGCGGCAGTTCCTCCAGATCCATGGTTGAGAGTGTTTGTTCTGATATCATAAACATATAGATATCGCACGTTATGGCTACCTGGTGCCTTCAGCCAGAGCCTGTATCAGCTTAGTTTCGTCGTTTGGCGAGCTCTCTTCGTTGCCTATCGCGTGCAGGCTTGCCTGGAACATATGTCCACGTTTGGAGAGCTCACTTTCTTGAAGTGTGCTGTCTAAGGATACTGCTCATGTCCGGCGAATGACCCAAGAAGCGCGACAGCAGCTATGTCTTGGACTAGATGCATGCCATTGATATTTGCTTCTGCTGCATCCCACTGCCTTTGTTGATCGACCTGCAGCCTGGTGGCTGCTTGGCATAGCGTCGCCGAGGCAGGCGTTCTTGCTCATCACGATCCGTCATTGCGACAGCCTTGATAGTGAAGACTGCCATCTGGGCGCTGGCATTGCGTATGGATATGTAGGTTGGGAAATAGATGACGCTAAGACGAAGAAGTCGCATCCGGGAAGGCCCAAGGAAAGGTCCGAGCGCCTCTATGAAAGTCAACCTCTCAATGATGAGCTCTTGTATGGCGACCAGCAGTAGCGACCGCCAACGATGCTGGCCGCGCAGAGGGCCCTGAGTGCGTCTGCACATATGATTATCATACGGCAGAGTCATTCGCTCAATGGGTCTCAATGGCGGACAGTGCAACGGCAATGGCACCGACAACTCTCGCAGCACTCAGGCCGCCAGCCACGATCGAGCATAGCACATATCACGCGCCGCAGGCAGTCGACCACCTCTGAAGATGCGAAAGCGGCCGCAGACTCGGCCAAGGCAACGGCAGATCACGTCAAGGTGAAGGCAGACGCTGCTGCAAAAGATGCGTCGGAAGTCGCAAAGGACACGGCCAAAGCGACAGAGGACGCGGCAAAGGCTACGGCCAACTCTACCAAAGTACAAGCAGACGCTGCTGCAAAGGCTTCTGCCACGGCTGCCAAGGATACAGCCAGAGCGACGGCATCCGGCGGCTCGCGTCTGATCGCATACCTCTACGGAACTGGTCTCGTTCTCCTGCTCGGCTTTGGTTTCCTCTATGTCACCGATACCCGCGCGAGCATTCATCAATATCTTGTTGTACCCTTTGTCCGCTTCGTGCACAGCGATGCCGAGGAAGCACACCATGCAGGCATCAGGTACATCAAAGGACTGTACGACTTCGGCCTGCACCCTCGAGAACGTGGTAACAAGGACCAAGAGCTGGGAGACCTGAAGGTTGAGGTATTTGGACATGTTCTGGACAACCCCATTGGTACAAGCGCCGGTATTGATAAGAATGCTGAGATTCCATCTGCACTATTCGCGCTCGGACCGGCGATAGTAGAGGTTGGAGGGGCAACACCGCTACCACAAGAGGGCAATCCAAAACCGAGAGTGTTCAGAATACCCAGCCAGAACGCTTTGATTAACCGATACGGTCTCAATTCGGATGGTGCAGAGCATGTTGCTATGCAGCTGCGAGAACGTGTACGACAATTCGCCTACAGCCACAGCCTTGGCCTCACAGAAGAGTCCGAGCGGATAGTGCTTGACGGCGACGCTGGCGTTCCACCCGGAAGTCTTGTGCCTGGAAAATTGCTTGCCGTGCAGATCGCGAAGAACAAGACAACACCGGACAATGACATCGCGGCAGTGGCGCGAGACTATACTTTCTGTGTCGATCATCTCGCCAAATACGCCGATATTCTGGTCGTCAATGTTTCATCTCCAAACACTCCTGGTCTGCGTGACCTTCAAGCGACAGCGCCTCTCACTGCCATTCTGTCTGCTGTCGTCAGTTCTGCCAAGTCTGTCGACCGGAGGACGAAGCCTGCCGTCATGGTGAAGGTCTCGCCAGATGAGGACAGCGACGCTCAGATCGACGGCATCTGCTCAGCTATTTGGGCTGCGGGTGTCGACGGCGTCATTGTTGGGAATACCACCAAGAAGCGGCCTGATCCAATACCGAAAGGTTACATCATGGCTGCTGATGAAAAGCAGACTCTGAACGAGATCGGTGGGTACTCCGGTCCTCAGATGTTTCAACGCACCCTAGATTTGGTGTCGCGGTACAGAGCGAAGCTTGATCAGGGACCTCAGGACAACTCACCGGCCCAGTCCCTCTCGCAGGAGTACCCAGCTCAAGCACCTCCAGTCGATGACCGCAAGCCTGCGCCGACGACCAAGCTTGAGTCTGCCAACACTGTAGAAGAGACCGTGCAGCGTGATGCCGCCCGACTGAAACCACTCACGGCAGAAGCCGAGCAAGAGAGCAAGCAGCCTCTGCTGCAGATCCCGGAAAGACACACATCACAGAATGCCGCGGACCAATCACAGTTGATTGGGCAAGGATCAAGAACTGAGGTGCCCTCATCTGAAAGCTCATCTGCTTTCGCGGAAGGTATCAATCGTGAGCAAGTCTTCGGTGGCCAAGGACCACGAGAGTCGGCACAAGCTGCTCTGGACAAGATCAACACCCATGACGGTGCTGATGTCAGCGAGAAGCGATATGCTTCCGCGAGTGACAACATACCCGCAAAGTATAAGCCGAAGCCGGCAGACAGCGACAGCATCGCGTCGAAGGCCAAAGAGGCCATTCATACAACCAAGGAGACTGCAAAGGATGCACTGAATAAGGCCCCGCCTAGCACCAACTCATCATCAGCTCCATTATCGGCCGTGGAAAGAACGCCTGTGGCGCCACAAACAGCAAAGACGAACGACATTCCAATCTCTGATCCACCAGCGAAGGTCATCTTCGCAACAGGCGGCATCACGAACGGGGAACAATGTCTCCAGATCTTGAATGCAGGCGCAAGCGTCTGCCAGGTCTACACCGCCATGATGTACGGTGGTGTCGGCACAGTGACAAGGATGAAAGAGGAGATGAGGTCGGCTATAAAGCAGCAGAACCGCGGCAACGACAGATAAGGCTGTTGAAATTCTGACTATACATACGTTCTGAACATACAATTTGCATGCTACATCGCGTCGAGGTCCTTGGCTACCAATAAACATCAGCCATCGCTTTACCTTCGTGTAGAGTCCCTCAGCTCATAACCATCCGGAAAGGCCGCATCATCCCACGCCTGACTCTTCTGCATTAGATCCCCAACAACCACGAACGTTGTCTTGCTACGCTCATAACCAGGCACCGAAGCAGCGACGAAGTAAACCTTCGTGAACGCCAACTCACTCCAATATCGAAACTTCGTATTCCTCGGGACAACCGCCAGATCTCCTGTACCCACCAACTTGGCCTGGCCCTGCATCAGCTGTCCCTCCAAAACTCGACACAGCTGCGCGGAACGATCACTACTAGACTGCATGTGCTCTTCGTCCACGCGAGCTTTCCGTATCGTGAGAGTCGCAATCGTCATCGCCCCACCGCATTCTTCGTCTGTCGTGTACAGCGCAATGACTTGTCGCGACTCCTGATGGGGTGCCTTTGGGCCCCAGCCGCCTGCGATGTAGTAGGGTGAAAGAGAGGTGGGTAGGGTATTGTTCCTGTCATGTCTGGGCAGGGTTCAGATAGGGAGATTGTGCCATTGGTGAAGTGGTATTTAGTTCAAAGGATATTCGCGTGGGTCTTAGTCATAGTACAGCTACATCGCGCAATAAGGCCGCACCAGGGAGACCATCGCCTGCGAGAAAGGGGAAAGGGGCTGAGGATTGGAGGGGTGCAGGTTGAGCGGACTTGTTGGTAGAAATTATAGCCCCCGGGCGTCACGACGTCGAGAATTTCGGAATCTGGCGACGGCGGTTTGAGGGAGTGGGTTACGCTGCCGATATCCTAGAAAGAAGCGAGAATCTAGTCATTCTTCTTCGGCAATCGTGCACGAGCTAGATAGAATCTCTACTAGCACTCTTACTAATTTGCGGCGGTGGCTCGATAGCGTCGCCAATACTCCTCGATCTACTTGCCAGGGGTCTAAGGCGGCGCGTCTTGTTCTGGACGGAGACGTTTATGGCGTCCTTTGAGACGGTGGAGTTCTCGTGGCAGCGGGAGTGATGGTTAACTGGGCGGCGGGTTCGCGTTTGCAGGACAGGACGAGGAGGGTGATGGCCATTGAGGTTGAGACGGTTCGACTGAGAAGCGGGGGACGTAGCCGAAGGCTTTGACGGCGTTGTTGGAGAGGTAGGGGATTGCGTAAGGGCGGGGTGAGGAGGGTTCCGTGTGGAGTGTGAGGTTGCTGGCATGGGTTGTGGTTTTTGCGAGGGAGTAGTTTGTAATGACTAGCGCCTGAGGGATTATGAGGAGAGATGCATGGTTGCCAAATGGTATCGCTGATGCGTGGTAGTGCTCTCCTCTGCTGTGTGGTGAGCGACTTGTACCGAGAGGAGCCTCCTGGCTTTGACGCACGTGAGGTGTACAGCATTCAGGATAACCCCCTGTAGGGACACATTTCCTAACAAATTACTCCTCTGTGGACTTATAGGGATGCGAAATTACTGCCATAGGGATATATCTTAGTCGCTATAAGGATATATGTTTGGTTCAGTTCTGCTTGGGAGTGAATGATTTGTAATAGACGATCCGGAATTATGCACTATGATTGCCAAGTAGCTGTTAGCCCTTGATTTGTACATGTACTGTTCAGCCTCGATCAGCACTACCTCATCGTCTGTACGTAATTCTATACAAGCTTCCTCGTATGCCTGGTCGTCTACTCCTGTCCACCAAAGTCCTTCTGCTTAAGCCTCAGCCTCAAATATCATCTCATCCAGCAGCATGTCCCTCGGCTCTGCCCAATTTATGAAAGTGCCAGTGCTTCTATTCCACTCTGCAACCATCTTGACCAGCAATTGATCATGCCAAGGGGCCTCTTCGTAGGAGTCTTGGCTAACATGCAGAATTTGCACAGCCTATAGCTTTGGTAGGGTGATACAACTCGAGATCTCTAACCCCTCGATCCATTCATCGATCTTGGTTTCTTCTAACTCGATCTCCGCCACTAGCTTGACAGAGAGTGACTCCAGAATCAAAATCTGGGCGGCGACGTGGCGGATCCACCGCAGAGACAGTCCCACGCCTTGGAATCTTCCGGACTAGCTTCGACGCTTAAGGCGCGGATATTCGTTGCTACTGAAGGCAAATTGATGATGCCTTCATGTTCGCTGGATTCAATGCGACTTGATGCCGTGAGGTGGCTGCGTCTTTGGACGTACTATCCAATTTCCTTTTTAGCTCGTTTGGAAACGAGCAGGATATCTGGTGGCGGTGTATCATTGGCCTAGACACAGCCACTGATCCTGGCCTTACAGACTTTACTCCCAGATGAGATATCGAATTTCTCGAGGGACATCGAAGAAGGGTGAAGATCTCGCGGTCGGCTTTTCTTTGCGCCATGGATGGAGAGATATGGTCAGGGACGAGCAGTGCGAAAGTTGAGGTCGAGGAAGACATCAGAAACGCAACGGACCGACATGCGACCTCTGCGTTCTAGGTGTTCTAGGTATTTGCCTAGCAACGAGATGATTATTCACCGCTGGGAAGCACGGCCCCGCTGAAAGCTTGGCATACGAGATCCTTTGCTTAGTCTACATATCGAACTCCGTAATGCAGTGCAAATGCAGAAAATAATCTCTCTGATCCATGAGAGCAAGTCATTCAGCCAAGATTGCCGCCTCTGAGCCCGCTCCCTGTCTACACACCGATACTCAAACGCTCAGCTTCCTCGTCTCCATCTTCGAATCTCTCAACCACGAACTTCCCTTCCCAGCGCTTGAGCCCTCTCCTACTTCGCTTCCTCCAGCACTTAAGTCCTCTGCTCCTCCTCCTTCGCTTCCTGCAGTGCCTGCATCCTCCATGCCTCCTTCTCGGCCGCAAGACGCCATTTTTGTTAAAGAACGTACGGAATCGCCATACCTTCTAGAAGCTCATACTTTGGGTTTGCCAACGCCTCAAATCTACCAGTGCTCTTCCTCCACTCTGCGATCACCTCGGTTATCTACACCTCACCTCGTGTGGCATCATAGTAATCCCCAGCAGCATCGAGGATCTTGAAGCTATGAAGCTTGGGTAGGTCGAGCCAGTCTTGGTCTCGTATATCACTGACCCATCTGGCAGCTGTAGCTGGGAAGATGTCGAGAATTTGGTGAATAAGGTCTCTGATCTCGATGCACGTAACGATTTTGATGGCAAAGGTCTTGACGTTGTACATGGGGCTGGTGACCACACCGATCAAGGGCACGAAACGCTCGAGGTCGACTTGGTCGATGTCCCCGAAGTAAGCATCGAGGGTGAGGTGGGAGACTTTCGCGGCCGCAGCTGGCAAAGCGGCAGGAGTGTCGCGGAGTCCATCATCGCCCTGTTCATCATGGAGACGCTCGTCTGGCGCTTTGATGATCAATTGGCTGTGTTTATTGGCAAGACCTTCGTACTCCTGCTTGACCTGTCTTGAGACTAGGAGGATGTCGGTTTGTGAGACGCTCCTAGCTTTCAGCAGAAGCTTGCTCGAAAGCTCGTGATCATCCCGGTCTACAAGACTCTCTTCGTAGATGATGTCTCGAAGTTCTCGGGGCAGTTTGAAGAAGGGGAAGATGTTGGCGGTGGTGGAAATGCGCTGCATGATCGCTAATGTCTTGTCGGTGATTGTGGGTAAGTCTCGATGGCTTGAAGACTTGGTAGATCCTTGTAAGTGTCGAGAAGCTTGATATCAGTTGGTGGCGGTGGAAGAATGGGGAATCAGAACTGCAGTAGACAGGACTCTTATGGCAATTCGGTGCTGGTAACATCCCCAACCTGTTCATAAGGCATTGAAGACTTGTGAGGCAATGAATCGTGTGAGTAAATGTTGCGCCTGTATTCACTGCTGCAGCCCATCCGCAGCGGCCGCTTCATTCACCTTGTTGGGCACTCACATATTCCTATCCTACTGCAACATGGTTATTAACTAAAGACACAACGAAAATCCTTCTTGTTGAGAAACATTACCTGTCCGTAGACTTGGCATGTGAGTGAGCTTCACATATGTGTCTTCGGGTATTAGCTTCTTATATTCACGTTTCATGCTTCGATTTCGAGATTATGATCGCCAAGACTAATCTCGTCCTCAGCACAAAGCAATAGGTAGGAAAGTTATAGGTCCGCAATTCATCAGTGAGTAGCCTCCGAGAAAGCGCAAAGCCCTCATATGTCTATACTGTGAGTTGCTGTTATGCTCCATCATCTTGGACTTTCGCCAGCGGATCTGCGATCTGCAAGTCGAACACTGCTGCCCCTAAATTTATGCCCAACAGCGCTCTTTGTACCCAATCTCCTCGCGATATTGCATTGTGCCTCTATGGTCACCTCATGCACCCTGATCATCAACGGTGCCCTCGTCCTCAACCTCAGTGCTCTCAAAGCCTTCGGGCTGGAATATGGCCCCAGCGAAGCACCATTCGCACACCCTTCCAAATTCACTCCTCACACGTGTCCGCAATCCCGTACTGACGGTCATTCTTGCTAATCCGCTTGCCATTGCGCACAACTTGCAGCACATCAGCGACGAATGCTTCCGCGGTAGTGTATGCTCCCCTGTCGAGTCTGACAGTCACATCTTCAAAGCTCAACTCTTCTGCCATAATGGCACCGCCCACGTAAGGCCTGAAGAAGATCGGATCGGAGCGGCGAGTGTAATCTACGATGGTCCTTAGGACTGGCGACAATGCTGGGACTTCGAATCGCCTTGAGGGCCGACTCCACTCGTACAGTGCGAATGTCCAAGCCTTTGAAGGACTTCCCAAACAATTCGTCGGTGTCCGAAAACTTCCAGCTCAGTGAAGTCTGCGACTTCACTCCAGCCTCCTTCATATATCCTATTTCGCCAAGACTCCGTTCCGCAACCCGTCGCCTCTAATGCGTCCACGCATAATCCAAAACAAGTTTAAGCTTAAGAGTCTTCAACTTGAAAATCTTGCCGACGATGGACTGGCTGAGCTCATCTGACGTTCAACCGCAGAGACCTTGTCTGGAATAAACGAGAGCTGCACAACGTAGGCGTGCGTGGGTAGATCAACGCGGTCTGGTCTACTGCCTCATCCATTCTCATCATCTTGGGGGACCGAAAATCTTGAAAGTGGCATTATAACTCCCACGGCGTTCGTCGACTGCTGCTCCAGCTCAGTCTTCCTCTGACGTGAGACTACGAGCGGGTCAGACAGCGGCACTCCCGTGGCACACGATTTGAGTCCGCAAGAAACGTTCACTGCGACATCGCCGAGGATTGGCACGTAGACGATTTCTCCCAACTCGCGTGGTAACTCGAAGCAGGGGAAGATATAGCGGTGGCGGCAGCGGTGGCAACATGACGAATGGCGGCTGCTTGAGGTGATGAGGTCGATATTGCTGATGTGCTGGCGCTGCTGCTGTCTATGTTTGACGTGCACGCGGTAGAGTCTCGCTGCAGATAATGTCTGCTGTTTGTGTTCGCCGCGCGTGTTTTGCAATGGGGAGCGTTGAAAGAAAGAACTGTCTAGCCAGCGAAGAAATTGTGAGTCCAAGCACCGGAAACCTAAACACGCTTGTAGTTCATCCGATCACATGAAAAGACACACAGGTTCGTCCATTCACTCGACATTTTCTCAGATAGTGTCGGCTGTATATCTTCTGTCTTAATAATACTCCCACAGCCCCCCTTGTTCTAGAGAGATCGTCTTGTCTGGAAGCATGCAGGGCATTGTGTGCAAGCGCACGACGAGAAACGGCATCTTGCTTTGTGCTTAAGGCCACGTTGCCGCTTGTAAATTCAAATGAGCCGTATGGAATCCGGAGGAAGTGTACATCTCACCCATGATCTATACCTCACAGCCCACTGTTGCCTGCTATCGTGTCCAAACTCTGTGCCTCTACTCCTTAATTCTTAGCCGTGCTCTCGAAGTCTCGAGGGGAAAGATGCACCCATTCCGGAACCTGATTTATCTTGCTCCACAGCTCCGACTCCAGCTCATCGGCTTCCATAGCGTAGCGCTCCGCAAGAGGCTCGAACTTCTTGACGTTTCGACCAATCTGCAGCACCCCGGCAATGAAGTCCTCCGCGCAGCAGTAGAATCCGTCCCTCATCATGTACCTGAGCATGTCGAGGTCCATCGAATGTCCGTCGTCGTAGCCCAAGTGTTCCAGATCCTGGAAGTGGACGAACCGATCGTCGCACCAGAAATCTCCCACGATAGCGAGGAGTTGGCGCCGGACCTGATCGGTGTCTTGAATTTTGCCCGTGGCCGGGTCCCATTGCATGATGAGACAGCGCCAAGGCAGCTTGCCGCCTCGGTTGGCAGGAGGTTGCGAGCCCCGCTCGTAGATGTCGAGGCTTTTGAGATGATGTAAGCTGGTGAAGTCTGCCTTTTCGATCCTGCGGCACCATTCAGCGTGGCTGTACTTCGAGGCTCCGCAGTAGATCCCGAGACAGATGTTCAGTTGGTTTAGATTAGGCATATGATTCGTGGCTTGCTCGATCCAGGTGCGTTGTATCTTTAGAGAATCCTCGTGGTCGTTCACCTCGCTGACGACGGTGAATGCTCTGATGGCCGCCTGCTGGGGGACGATCGTGGTCCGATAGGGCCAGCCGACAGTGCACACTTCTGCCACATGAAGATGTGCCGACTTTCGAACCCGTGCCATAAGCTCCATATGAAACGGGCTCGAGATCGTCATGAGGTTGGTTGGTGCCACGGCCGTGACACGTCTGGCGAGGTCCATAAATCTCTCGAGCTTTACGTTGAGAAGTGAGAAGCCATATATCATATCTCTCAACTCCCTCGGCAAGTCGAAGAACGGAAAGACGTGACGCTTGCTTTCCAGATTCAGGATCTCTGTCATCATAAGTGGCTGTGTCGTAGTCCGCGGTATACGATATGGTGTCGTCGGGTTAGTGAATGAACCGGATTGAATTGGTGAATGGGTCGGGTCCTCCCGAGCGTGAATGATCTCTGGCCCCATCACAAAAGACGGTTTCCATAGCGTATGAAGTGAGCTCTTTGCAAGTGATGCTGTGTGCTGTGCTGCATAACTCCGTGTGTGAACACCGATCTGGGAAAGCAAACTGTCTTGCCTCCAAAACCTCGACGTAGCCAGTGCAGACCAAGTCAGGGTGCAAAGCTATTCAAAAGGCCTAGGGGCTCCATTTTCCAGTGGGTAAGGGTAGTTGAACACAAAGCATCGAGTATATACAGCCCGTCGGCCTTCGAAGTGAGGAGCAAAGGACGCAAATAGAGGACTGGATTGAGGAGCGGACTTCCGGGCCTCTTTGTTATGTGCCCTGCTCGCATTTCACACTGCGGGGCTATAGCAGTCTGAGGCTGCATAGAGCGTAAAATCGAGCCTGTATGGTAGGCAAGAACGTCCGGGACAAGGCAGGAACCAACACCCAAATGGTAAATAGGGAAGCACAACAAGGATTCCGCGGTGCATCAAAAGAGCCTGCAAACAGGACGGAACGGGCTGCAAGACGAGGCCGGTACGCATGCTGCCAAGTCCTGGCAGGCCGAGGCGTCTGTATCTTCTGGTTGCCAGTGATCTCTTTTCCTAGATCGCCTTCAAACTTGATATCGATATTTCCGAGCCGCCAACGGGTACTAGTAGAAGGATCATGTCCCTTTTCTCTCGTGGTGCATCCAGCAGGAAGGTGTCTCGGGCGGCCACTATCTTAGCCATCCTAGGTGCTCGCCAAATGCTAGTGTTTTCCGCGCCCGAATCGCGTCGCAAGTGTTTCCAGTAGACAGGCGGAGTGTCAGCAGTTGGTGCCGAGGATACATACTTGTCGTGCATCAATACACCAATCACAATGTCGAAACGACGACTGCACAAATGAGACTCTGATTTCCGCTCTGCCTGCGCTATATGTACAAGCTATTGCAGCCTCATCACATGTCCGACATCTAAGAGTCCTCGGATGCGGCAGCACCAGTGATAATCTCGACCAGCTCGCCAGTAATGACAGCCTGTCTCGTTCTGTTGTAGAGAATCTGGAACTTGTCAATCATGTCGCCGGCGTTCTTCGATGCGTTGTCCATGGCGTTGCGACGAGCGGAGATTTCGCAGGCGTGGCCTTCGGCAAGAGCCCAGAAGATGGAGTTGGCGAGGGCAAACTCGCGCAGGTTGGTGAGGACCTCGTCGTCGATCTCGAAGGCGGAGAAGTTTGCTGACATGTCAAATCAGTATGCTTGCCAAAAGTGGTTGTAAGTCATGTCTACTCACGTGACTCGCGGATGGCCTCCTCATCGTATGCCTCGACCACGGTTGGTTCGTAGCTCTGGGCGTTGATGAACTTGTTGTACAGGATCTTGATGCTGCCGTAGTCGCCGGGGAGGAGAGAGATCTGGTCGGCAATGGCCTGAGCATCGGCAAAGGTTGGGACGTCCTTGCCGACACCTGCGAAGGACAAGGTCATCTGGTTGGCGTTGCTACGGCCCACCTGGGCCTTGCACTTCTCGCCCAGAATGACGAGCTCATAGGCATTTGGCTTCTCGTCGAGCAGGCGGCGTGTCGCACGGGACAGACCAGAGTGAATACCACCGCAGAGACCCTTGTCGGAGCTGCAGACGATGAGCAACGTCTTCTTGCCCTCGGCCTCTGTTGGCTTTGTCTCTGCCTCCTCGAAGACCTTCTGGTTGGTGTTTCCGTATTGGCGCGACTCCTCCATAGCACGCTGGGCCTTGTTGAGCTTGGTGGAGGCGACAATCTTCATCGTCTTGGTGATCTTCTCGATGTTCTTGATGGACTTCAGACGGCCTTCGATTTCACGGAGCGTGGCGAAGTTGGCGGCATTCTGGACGACTGGGGCGGCGGGTCTGCACAGGGGAAAGGTGTGTTAGTAGGTGCTGTGGTGTTGGTGGTGGTGGTGGTGGTGGTGATGGTGACGGTTCTTCTGATTGCTGGACGTACCGCAGCGATTGCGCGCTCGCAGCCCTGAGGGCGGGACGAGCAGCTCTGCTCAACATGGTGGTGGATGAGAGGAGATGCACTGGCTCTGGCACGGGCACTGGCGAGTTTGGTGCAGGCAAATGCGTGTTCGTCTTGTCGTGCAGCAGCAAGCTTCAATGCACTCCCGTCTCCCGTCTCCCGTCGGCTTCGGACGATGCCGGCTGCTGGATCACTGGACTGGGAGACTGGTTCTACGTACAGTGCGAGGGCGTAGAATATTGGCAAGCGAGGCGAGGACTTTTGACCGTGAATGGATTGCTTGCATTGATCGGCTGCTCGACATTCCAGCAGAACAAGAAGCCGAACTATAGGAGCACCTCGACCACTCTGTCTCTGTGTCATTATCAATCGTCCCTGTTTCTTTCCACCGAGAGCCCTACCTCTACCTCTTTCTTGCACCTCTCCTCCTTCCCATTGCATCCCACTGCACCCCCCGCCGCGACAGACTCCCACACGGTCACTACAGCTTACGCCAATATTCCATTCCCGCGCCGCCTCTGCGGCACGCTTTACTCGGTACTTCTATCAGCAGCTTTCACCAAGGCCGCAGCACGAGCTTCGAGCACTGCTACTTCCGGCCGGGCACGCGGCGAGTACGCGCATCATCATCATCATCATCATCATCATCGCCTCGAGCGACCGTTTCAACACGTCCCACGCCAAGGCTGGCCATTCGCAGCGAAGATGAGTGATTCAGAGGATGATAGGCCTCTTGTGGGTATGTCACTCCGCTTACACGCGCATCCATTCATTGTTGGCATGCTTGGGACCTCGGATTTTGGCTATGTCACATCCCCACATCAGAAGGGGACTTGGTCAAATTTGCTTCACTTCCCGGCTGGCCTCACCTGAGCAGCCAACTTGCCACTTTTCGGCTGTTCTCACTCACTATCACTTGTGACGGCAAGCTCTGCGGTCAGCACGTGCACATCATCAGCCTGCTGTTACTCAACACAACTTTGCTCCATCTTCAACTCATTTGAGACATCGACTGCGAGTACCCGAAACACCACTAACTTCCCGTCAGCCAAGTCCAGAGAAATCATCCCGAAAGCCGTCGACGCAGCCATGGACAAGGAGACGAATGGCCACATCAACGGCGCCGTGCTGCCAGGCATTAGCATAGCCAATGGTCCTGTTGAGGACATGGATGTCGATACGCCAGCACCAACCACCAATGGCACCACCTCGGGTAAGCGGAAGGCCTCAATGGCCAATGGAAACAGCTACAAGGACGCGAGCGAATCTGACGACGACGACGACGATGTGCCGCTCAAGAAGCGCAAGACGGCAGCTACTTCTGATGATTCCGACGACGACGTTCCTCTCGTGAAGAAGGCTCAGAAGCCAATCAAGGCGAGCGCTGCGCAGGTCGGCGAAGACTCTGGCGATGAGCCAATCGTGAAGAAGCTCCAGAAGGAGAAGGCCATGATTGAGAAGAAGGCAGAGAAAGAGGCAAAGGAGATCCGCGCAAATGAGTCCAAGGCGAAGCGCAAAGCCAACAAGCATGTGAGCGACGATGAGGACGACGAGCCCATCGCGAAGAAGAAGGCTGCTCCAAAGAAGCAGGCGAATGGCGCAAAGCAATTCAAGAAGGAAGAGTCTGACGAGGACGACAAGCCTCTTGCCAAGAAGAAAGCGCCCGCGAAGACGGCGGCAGCGAAGAAGGAAGAGTCCACTCCAAAGAAGGGCAAAGGCAAGGTCAAGAAGGAAGAGTCGCCTGAAGAAGAAGGCGAAGAAGAGGAAGAGTACAGATGGTGGGAGGACCCATCGAAGGGCGATGGCACCACTAAGTGGACAACGCTCGAGCACAATGGTGTGGTCTTTCCTCCCGAGTACGAACCTCTGCCAAAGAACGTTAAGATGCTTTACGATGGCGTGCCAGTGTCGATGCATCCTGAGGCCGAGGAGATCGCACACGCCTTCGGCGCTATGCTCAACTCAACACACAACGTTGAAAACCCGACTTTTCAGAAGAACTTCATGAACGACTTCAAGGAGAAGCTGGAGGAGACTGGCCATGCGAAGGATCCTCAAGGCAAGCAGGTGAAGATTACGAAGTTCGAGAAGTGCGACTTCAAGCCAATTTTCAACCACGTGGATGCCGAGCGGCAAGCGAAGAAAGCTCTTCCAGCTGCTGAGAAGAAGAAGCTGAAGGCCGAAAAGGACGAGATCGAAGCACCGTACCTGTACTGCATGTGGGATGGTCGCAAGCAAAAGGTGGGCAACTTCCGTGTCGAACCTCCTGGTCTCTTCCGAGGACGCGGTGAGCATCCAAAGACCGGCAAGTGGAAGAAGCGCGTCTTGCCAGAGCAGATCACCATCAACATTGGCAAGGAGGCAACTGTACCCAAACCACCCGAGGGCCACAAGTGGAAGGAGATCAAGCACGATAGCACCGCGACTTGGCTGGCCATGTGGCAAGAGAACATCAACGGAGCGTACAAGTATGTCATGCTGGCAGCCAACTCCGACATCAAGGGTCAAAGTGATTACAAGAAGTTCGAGAAGGCACGTGAATTGAAGAAGCACATTGACCGCATTCGAAAGGACTACACGAAGGAGCTGAAATCCGAGATCATGGCTGAAAGGCAACGTGCCACGGCAGTCTATCTGATCGATCAATTCGCACTTCGTGCTGGAAATGAGAAGAGTGACGACGAGGCCGACACTGTTGGCTGCTGTTCTCTAAAGTTCGAGAACGTGACTCTCAAGCCACCGAACAAGATCATCTTCGATTTCCTCGGTAAGGACAGTATCCGCTTCTACGATGAGGTGGAAGTTTCGGAGCAGGTGTTCAAGAATCTCAAGATCTTTAAACGGTAGGCCTCGAGAATTCACGTTATGCTTTGCCGCCGTACTGACTTGCTCTAGTGCCCCGAAAAAGGAGGGCGACGAGATCTTCGACAGACTCACAACCTCGGGTTTGAACAAGCACTTGTCGAACTACATGCAAGGCTTGACCGCGAAGGTATTCCGTACTTACAACGCCTCCTACACCATGTCCACTCTGCTCCAGCAAATGACACCAGATCACTCCGGCAAGACGGCAATAGCTGAGCAAGTGAAAGCGTACAACGACGCCAATCGCAAGGTGGCCATCTTGTGCAACCACAAGCGTACCGTTGCCGCCAGCCATGCACAGCAGATGGAGAAGATGGAAGACAAGATCAATGCTCTGAGGTATCAGCAGTACAGAGTCAAGCTTATGATGCTGGATCTTGATCCGAAGCAGAAGAAGAAGCGAGGCGCTGAGTACTTCGAGCTGCCGGACGGACTTGACAAGGAGTGGCAAGAGGCCCACCACAAGGCACTCGTCGAAGAGCAACGCACCAAGATCCAGAAGAAGTTCGACAAGGAGAACGAGAAGCTCGAGGCTGATGGCGATAAGCCAATGAAAGCCAAGGAACTCGAGGAGCGCATGGAGCCTGTCAAGGAACTTGAAGCTAAGCTTAAGAAGGAGCTCAAGACTGGCAAGGTTGAGGCAGAGGGCAAGAGCGCCTCCATCGAGAAGTATGAGAAAGACCTGGAGAAGCTCGACACCCGCATTGCCACCATGCAGACTCAAGCCGAGGATCGAGACAACAACAAGGAGGTTGCCTTGGGTACCTCTAAGATCGTGAGTCCGACCATGCTACTGATGTGACGATCTTGATGTTAACATTGGACAGAACTACATCGACCCGCGTCTCACTGTCGTCTTCTCCAAGAAGTTCGACGTCCCTATCGAGCGCTTCTTCTCCAAGACTCTTCGCGAGAAGTTCGATTGGGCCATCAAGTCCGTCGACGAGGACTGGGAGTTCTAAGCATCTCAACATGCGCTACACACTCCATGCATATGTATCTATCATCGACGACTCTTGCATCGCAGCATGAGGAGCGGCATCAATTCCAAATTAGCGGGTGAGAGGATGGACAGCTTCAAAGCTCCACGGTTGTTTGGGTGGTATGGAATGGGTTGATAACAGGTCTGAGATACCAATAGCGACCTGGACGGATGATACCGTATTCTACCACAAGGACATGTACAAATGATCAAATATCTGAAATTAGACCCGTAGATACTGTGCTTGTTTGTGTACATACAATCTCTCTCCGCCATTCACATAAAATTTGTGCTCGCTCTCTCGGCCTCGTCGTTCCTCCTCCGAGCTTAGCCCCGAACACCATCATCATCGTCATCGTTAACCATCACCAAGCCCAAATCCTTTCCTTTTTCTTCATCCAGAGAGAAGCCACATCCATCCGACCCAGCAGCACCCATTTATCTTATCTTCAAAAGGAGCGGATCAACAAAATATGGCAGCATCTCCCTGGTTCACATCCGCCGCTCTCTTCGGCGCGAGCTCGGTCGCGTTTGGCGCTTTTGGCGCGCACGGGTTGAAGGGTCGGGGTTTGGCGCCGGAGAAGGTTGCGAGCTGGGGGACGGCGGCGCATTATCAGGTATGTGGGGTTTGTTGTGTTGTTATGATATGCGATGGGCTTGGTAGGGATGGCGGGCTTGGTAGGGATGGCGGGCTTGGTGGGGATGGCGGATGGTGGGGATGGTGGTGAGGGGATAGGATGGGATGCTTGAGGTGGTGGAGAAGTTACTCGAAGAGTGGGAGGTTGTTGTTTATCTCGATGTAATGCGGCGATGGGGTTTCTACTCATAGGTGTCTGCGGGAACTGCTGCTGATGTTGTTTTAGCTGATTCATTCTGTTGCTTTGCTTGTGGTTGAGCAGGCTGCGCCCAAGAATGTTTACGCGAAGTCGCTGTTCACTGCAGGTATGGTCGATGGCGGGTTTGCCGTGCTTTATGTCTGCTGATGATGATTCTGTCAGGCATGATCGGCTTTTCTGGATCAATATACGCCCTCGTGCTCAATCCAGAGCTCAAGTTTCTCGGACCTGTTACGCCACTTGGAGGTGTATGCTTGATCGGCGGATGGCTGGCACTTGCTTTTGGAAGTAGAGGTCGGACTCTTGGATTGTAGAGATGGTGCAGATGCCTCGTGACCAGGAACCCAGAGATGCGGTGCTACCAAGCTGAGTTGAAACATTCGACGCTGCTCAGGATATGATATACGTACTACTAGTATGCGGCAAATCTACCCTCCTTCGTACCGCCCACATCGAATTTGCAACAACATGGCGCCGACACGGACGCCCTCGTTATCAGGCTGAAGAAGCACATCAAAGATGCGCAACGTAGACCTGCATCGCTCTCTAAAGGACAGTTGACGCTCAAAGCCATTCAAGCCATGTACCACCACTTGCGGGAGCCTACGACCCCGTCATACCTACACAAATACTTTGAGAATATAGACATCCGCGCCAGTCTACCCACCCGTTCTCCTCCCAACTCCATCCCATGCAAAAGGCCTCACGATGTGGCCAAGCAGTCGTGGGAGTACTGGCCGAGTCTTTCGCATCAGGCACACAGACCACAGCAATGCCACTTTTTCGATCTCCTACCCCGAGAGCTGCGCGATGTGATCTACGGGTTCTGCACAGATGAAAGCCGGCCAAACACCAAAGCAGTCAAAAGGGCATATCCTGGTACCACCAGAGCCGTTGTCCGCAACGCACCTTGGGCGTCTCTCACTCTGTGCAACAAACGACTAGCTCAAGAGTACAAAGAAGCGGTGTGGACGATCACAACCCTCGTCCTCATAGACTACTTCGACGCCAACAACGGCCTGACCGCACCACCGCTCCACCCACACCTCTGGCAGAACCTCACCAGAATCGACACAGTCCTCCTGGCGGTATGCGAACTCTGCGAAGCCAGCATACCGCATCTTGGTAATCAATGCAACCTGCCCGAAGAGATGAAGAGCCACCGCGTATGGCTCGGCGAGCTGACAGGCAAGATGCCGAAGCTCAAGAGCCTGAATGTGAAGCTCCACATCCAGTGGCCGAAAGAACATCACACTCGGATCTTACAGTTCCCGAAAAGTCCGCATCCTATCGACTTGGGAGATCAAGTCACGGCTTTGCTGAGCCTGCGAGCTATCAAGCGTCTCGAAGTTCATCGTCATCGCAGTATGGATGCTATGAATGGACTGGATGCTAGGAAGGCGGAGGCGGAGGTGTTTGATTTGTATTTTATGGCTTCGAGGATGGTTGACAAGTTCTTGAGCTATACCGAGGGTGGTGAGGCTCATCGTCGTTTGGAGAGGGAATGGTGGGTGGAGAGACAGCAGAAGGGTGTGGTGCCGTGGGCAGAGGGGGAAGAATAACGAGCGTGATGCTGTGGGTGGCTGGAGATAAGGGTTGTGAAGATGTGGCTACGACGGAGACTTGCCGCCAGAGTTGGCGCATGTCGGACGCCGGAGTTCGTCGACCCGTTAGCGCAGCGCAAAGAGGTCATTGTCATCGCAGATTGGGCTCGTATTGAGGATGTTGAGTATGTATGACATGGGAGAGCCTATCAATCATAAGATGCTTAGTCCAATTAAGGGGTAACCTGATCCACCAATTATTCTAGCTATCTCTACTCGGACTGATCAACAAGCAAGTCACGCCATGTAACTTGCAAGCAAGACTTGCTACAAGCAAGCACGACTGGTCCCCTAAGACGACTTGTGCTTAGCAAGCAAGTAAGTTATAGAGTATAGACTTGCTTAACTTGCTTGTTGACCAGACTATCTCTGACTCAGCCACTCATTCTCTCTGGTACGTCCCTGTACAGCCGGGAACGAGATCTTACTCGCACCCATGTCACCTCTCTTCATCTCCAAGTACAAATTCTCTATGTCGAAATTCCACATGCCGCCAACCAATCTTGTATCATGTACTTCCACTTTGTCAAAAGATCTCAGACTTGCCCAATACTTCCCACTGAATCCTTGCCCAGTCGTCCTGAGAATGCGCTCCATATCCGTGTAATCGCCACACAGAAATGCATTAACACGCAGTTCAGATTTCTCCAAGTGAACCATGCTTCCCAGTAACGCTTTCAGTATTCGCTCGTTCCAGCTAAGATCGGCATCACACCAGGCTGTAACCTTGACCTCGAGCCTTGCGACTTGAAAGGCTCTCGGAGGCAGTCCCAACAGTCGTGGACAATATCGAGAGGGAGCGTCCGCGCACTGTGTGGGGACGTGAGCCCCAAAGCATTTCTTCGTACGGCCCCTTGGAATTCGCATGCCGATCTCGGTGACTGTGAGGCGTGTGTGCGAGAACGTACGCGCCCGGTACTCGTTGGCGAAGCGATGTGATACCTGTAGAAGATTCGTTCGATAGATCTCCACTCGGGTTGAAAAGCAACATTTGCGTCCAGTCCGGATCACGAGGGCTATGGCATCGTGGACCATGTCCCGGAGCTCTCCAGGTAATTTGAAGAAGGGAAAGGAATTCTTTGAAGTACTCCTACTCCTCACGGCGGTCGCTTTGGTTCCCTTTCGAGTCCCTTGAGGCCAGGGTTTCTGGTATGAAGTTCTTGGCATGGTGCCCGAAAGATGTTCAAACTGGAGGTGAACGATAGGGAATTTCTTCAGAGCACATTCGACAACAATGCGGCAAGATAACCAATAAGCTTAAAGAGACTGCGGCTGTCCTCGCCAGTAGACACAGCAATTTCGGCCCGAGAAGTCGAAATCGCAGCCTTACCGAAAGCTTGGTATTACCAGTTCATACCACTGGCCAACAAAGGTCACAGCAGCCTGGAAGCTTCAGCAACATACCATGCAATCACAGTCAAGCCAACTTGAGTCAGCTGGGCCCGCTGCTGGTCCAAGCTCAATCTCGTGCATAAAAACCCAGCTCTCTCCCTCTTCTCTTCCTCTTTCTTTTTCCTCAAGGAGAGGTCGTCTAACGGCAAGATGCTGAGGGGCCCTAGCTGTCTCATTCTTTTGACATGCGACGGGTGGCAGTCGTCCGCCAGTACCATTCAACTCAGAGATGGAGGTTCAATTCCTTCCCACTCCACAACCACAATTTCTTTTTCATCAGGTTGTTGGCCTTTGTCGCTGGCATCTGGAGAAGAAGTCTCTCTTTTGTCTTCCTTAGTCTCGAAAAGTTTTTCTTTCAGTGGCTGGCGCCCTCGCGGGTGCGTTCATGTACATGCTATATTGTTGCCACACTTTGTCGTTGATGCTTGTGCCCTGTTGCTGCCGTCCTAGACCATCGCCGTTCCGTCACTGTCGCACACCCCACACATAACTTCAGTTTCGCTGTCGTGCGTGTTACGCTTGACATGAAGCTGTCGCCGCTTCTCGCCGCCCGGCACGTCTTTCCGCCTTCTCGATACAGCTCCTCCAAGGCATCATCGCTAATTCTTGAGCTCACAATCTCGCGACTGGTCATGCGACAGCTCCGAGGCTCTTGATATAGTCGACTCCATACATTGTAACCCCGAAAATTCATATAGCCTTTTTCGCAAGGTGCTCGTTTCTTCTCGATAGGTCCAGCAAGAGTACGAAGCTCGAGACCGCATGAGGATACTCACTATTACCGAGTCATCACAAAGACTGCCTGTGGATCTGATCTCGATAAATTTGTTGGCATCTTCACGAGTATACCATTCGCGTTGCTCACGATGAGATCTACGCGACCGACTCGGTCATCTTGTCTGAGGACATCTAACACAAGCCTCGGCTGACAAGACCTGTTACGTAGGTCCGCTGCATCGCGTATATTTCAATAGCTGTTTCGAGCCCGTGACGCCTCTCCGTGAAGCATCCGTGGCCACTCAGCGATCATAAGAAGGCGAAGATCTTTCGGTTATCCTCGTTACTACTGAGCCGGTATGTTCAGGGAATTTTTGATGCTTGGTGCCTCGGGCCCTCTTGCTCGCGAGCTCGGCGCTCTTTGGTTCTATTTAGCTCATCATCCAGCCGGACCCAAGCATTTTTGCACTCGCTGTAAATGGGAAGCATGTTGACACCCATAATACTGAGGAGGCAGTAAGCTCGATCTTCACGTGTCGTTGTGATTCTCCAGGTGGCCATCGTTTCCTCTTGACGTATGCCGTACTTGCTGATTTGCATAGCATGTCCCCGTACAGGAAGCTGTATCCTGGAGATCTTGGCGATCTTTGTGGTTAAGATCGGGCCGCTGTCGTCACAAGAAATGTCGCAGGCGTCAAAGTCGTGAGACCCCTTCGTCGCCTTGGTAGGGTGCTCCCTCCGCGTACATCGAAGTCACCTGTGATCGAGATGGGAAGATGTGCTTCGGCTTAAGACATGGAACATATTGTGAGATTCACTCAGGAAGTGCTCGTAGCTCAATCACAAGTTCTCAGCAGGAAGCGGTCAAAAGCGCGAGACAACGCCTGGACACCTCGACGATGTAAGATGTTCCCCGTCCTCTTTGACATTCCGAACGTTGTGATATCAGATCGTTGTGAAGCACCAACTCAGTCGGGGAAGCAGCAGCCGATCGCCATAGCACTGTGTCTGCGCGGAAGACCACCGGGCGACCACTGAAGATCCACCGCAGAACCATATAAATATCCACAACATAACATAGCACACTTCATACCACCAGCGAAAACACCAAACATCACCTATACCCTAAGGGGACCTTGAGGCGGAGGTTGATGCGAGTCTTGGCCAACTTGATGTGAGCAGACGTTTGATTCCACGGGGTCGATGGAGAGGTTGAGGCGGGAGGGATGGAGGCGGGAGAGGGAATGGTTCTGGCTGGGGAGGAGGATATTTTGATTACGGTGCAGTTGAGTAGAGAGCTGCACGGAATGATCTCGGGGGGGGGGGGGGGGGGGGCGGGGGGGGGGAGTTCGTTCAGGACTGTCAGGGCTGCACATGCCTGTTTGGTGGTTGATTGCACCTCTCCGCTTGTAGTTTCAAGATATGAGGGTCTGACTGCGTACGTGCAGTGGGAGTTCCCAGGCTCGTTCAATGGCGTTGTCCTTGAGTTTTTGACTTCAGTACCACCATCATTGAGCCATCGTGCGCCCTCGCTAGCCACTTAACCAGATGATGCTTGAGCACGGCTGAACGTGTGAGCAGAAAATCGTGAACACAGAGTACCTCATAATCTCACTCATATCCTCTCCGCCTCAAGAATCGGCCTCGCATCCTCACTCCTCCACCAACTAACACCTTCCTTGCCGGGAAACTCATACCGATCCATACTATCCGCCTTCATCTCGACAGAATATCCAGCATTCATCGGCGTCGTATAGTATCCATCCTTAATCACAGCCGGGTGAAGGAAGTGTTCATGTAAATGGTCCACATACTCCAGCACACTCAATTTTCCACTAACGACAACATAGTCAATCGTGCTGAGATGCTGTGTATACTCTGGCAATCCCACGCCTCCAGAGTGCGGTACAATCGGAACGCCGTATTTCTTCGCGATGAGTAGGACGGCGAGAACTTCGTTGACACCTCCCATGCGGCATGCGTCGATTTGACACACATCGATAGCGCCCTGTTGGATGAGTTGTTTGAAGATGACGCGGTTCTGGCACATTTCTCCGGTTGCGACACCGATGTTCAGTGGCTTGAGGGCATCTCGTATCGCCTTGTGGCCAAACACATCATCCGGCGATGTCGGCTCCTCGATGAACCAGGGCTTGAATTCAGCGAGCTCTTTCATGTAATCGATCGCTTCCGGAACGCTCCAGACTTGGTTTGCATCAACCATGAGGACATTACCTTTATCGTACCCGATCACGTCACGCGCTATTCGAAGACGCTGCTTATCTTGTTCTAGAGATGTGCCGACCTTGAGCTTGAAGTGACGGTAGCCTTGGCTGACAGTTTCCTGCAAGAGAGACTTCATCTTATCCTCGCCGTAGCCTAGCCAGCCGGCGGAAGTGGTGTAGGCGGGTACTGCGCGGTGCTCGAGAGCTTCCTGGAGACGTTGTTCTTTCGTTGGCTCTTGCTCTTTCAGCAGCTGGACTGCTTCTTCTGGTGTGATGGCGTCGGTGATGTAGCGGAAGTCGATGCATCTGACGACCTCTTCGGGCGTCATGTCTGCTACTATTCGCCAGACTGGCTTGTTCAGGACTCTGGCCCAGAGGTCCCATATGCCGTTGACTAGTGCTCCAAGTGCAAGGTGGATCACACCTTTTTCGGGCCCGATCCAGCGAAGGTGCGAGTCTGAAACAAGGTATCGCCATGTCTTGCCCCAGTCCGCAACGAACGAATCCAATGTCTTGCCTTTCACACGCTCGCCGAGAAGTGCAATGGCTTGACAGACGAGCTCGTTGCCGCGGCCAATGGTGAAAGTCATGCCATGGCCCTCGTGGTCGGAGTCCGTGTGGAGGATGCAGTAGGCGGCGGAATAGTCACCAGCAGCATTCATAGCATCGCTGCCAGTCTTGTCGAGGGATGTCTGGCAGCTTGTCAATTGCATGGTTGAGCTGGTGCTGGGACGCTGTGCTTACTGGAAACCTGACATCTCTCGTCGTTATACGTGTGATTGTGACCATGTTATTGATGCTCTACGTTCAGCCTTTCTCCCTCGTGCGAGGATCACAGGTATGTAGGAGCGGTGTTGTGATATGACGAAAGATCTGCTCAACTTAACCTGATACTTCTGAGCTAGGATGATCGACAGGTACAGGTCACGTCAAGCGATGCCAATGCTAGCTACCTGTATCGGACCGGTCACCGTCGTATCGGTTGTCACTGGGAGGACTTCATCCGGTCGATTTAGCCGTTTGCTTGCGGAGTGAGTGCCATGAATGAGACCTCAGTCTCCAGTATCATGCGCACCGCCGCACCATTGCATTTAAGCTGTTGCGAGCTACAATCCTGACGTGTGGATTGTAGCATGGGGGGGGGGGACGTGAGGTCGAAGACGGTGGTCGACAAGCAGCGAGGGGAGTAGCCTATATAGCAAGACAATCGCCGAGCATCGCCCGAATCTTGACATTCACTTCGCGCGAGGAGGGAGGGAGCATCTATCTCTCTGTGAGGCTGCATTGCACTTCCAAGCCATCACCTCTTGCGACCCTCTACCACTTCCCACCGCGACCATGACCGAACGCTCCTCAATTTCATCCCCACCCTCCACCTCCAACCCCGCCGCCAACGACAGCACCTTCCTCACCTGGTCCAACTTCTTCTCCATCCTCACCGGCAGCGCCGACACTATAACCAGACAAGCCTACTTCCACGAACGCGACATCCTCAACGAAGCAGCCGACATTGCCCGCGCCGAAGAAGACGTCAAATGGCTGTTCAAAGCCTCCCCCATCATAACCTTCCTCAAACACAACATCGACATCCTCGGTCCCGCCGATGGCAGTGCCTCCATAGGACCCCACAACGTTCGCTGCAAACGCTGCGACACCCAACAATCAGGCGGCTTCTCCCCGGAACATGGGATCCTCCTATGCGCAAACCAGTTCCGGAACCGCGGACATTTGGAAGATACGCTAGCGCATGAGATGGTGCATGCCTATGACTATATGAGGTTCAAGATGGACCCGCTGGACTTAAGGCATGCGGCGTGTATGGAGATTAGGGCGAGTACATTGAGTGGGGAGTGCAGGTTTGGGAGGGAGTTCTTCACCAGAGGGCAGTTTGGGATTACGCAGCAGTTGCAGGAGTGTGTGAGGAGACGTGCGGCGATTAGTGTGGCTAATCGGCCGGCGTGTAAGGATGATGTGCAGGCGGTGAGGGTGGTGAATGAGGTGTGGGATAGTTGTTTCAATGATACGAGGCCGTTTGATGAGATTTACAAGTGATGGAGATGAGGGACAAGAGCAGGTGGACAGCTGCCCATATTGGTAGGGAATAGCTCGCGCATACCATCGACTGCTGAGCCAGGCGATGCTTGTGTTTAGCTCTTACAGTTCGACACAAGGCGGAGGTCAGCGATGTCGTTGCGGCACATGGCGCACAAGATCATGCCTCCCACCAGAACGAAATGCGGAAAGAATGGGCAGACTTGTGCTTCCAGCACACCTCGCAACCGGTCAACCAGACCCAAGGTCACCAAGGCTGAATGCGAAGTATGGCTAGTGCGAAGTGTGGCCATCCACCAAACTACAGCCATAGTCTTGGTTTCTCTCGGCAGTCAATTGCTCCAGAATAAAGACACTGCACGTACCGCCGGCAGCAGAGAAACCACCCGTTTTCGATGCAAACACATGATTCTTCGAAAGTTGGTTCCATGACTACCGCTACTCCGAAGGCCAGATCATCTTCGCCGTCCCTACATAAGACATCATGGGTGAGCATCCTGGCACAACCACCTGCGCTGCATACAAGGAGAAGACCGAGGAGCCGAAGATCTGGCTAGGGAACGCAGCCGCTGCATATGTATTTGTGGATTCAAAGTGCTCGAGGGGTCCTGATGTGCCTGTGCAACAACGGCTGGATTGTGCCTCATTGATTATCGATTGTACAAAGCCGGTGCATGTCCGTGGCAATCATCGAGTTCGCACGAGAAATTATTCACATGCGTGATAGTTACGCAAACCGGTTCACTGGCTTGCCTCGACAAACAGCTTTGCAACGCAAAGCAGATGAAGAACACCAAAATCTCATCGAGGTCGTCCAACAAGTGCTCAATGATTTGTCGGAGGCGCTGAGTAGGTGGAAGGCATAGCAGGAGTCCTGAAGGGTGAGTTGCGTATTTGTCTAAGCGATAAAGCCCACGAACAACAGCGATCGTATTGCAGGTGCATCAGCTTCTGGTTTCGCGGCCCTCGAAGTACAGGAATCCAGTGAAGAGCCGCTTGGTGAAAGACCCGCGCAACCGCTCAATGTTCCCGTGGAACCTAGAGCTGTCCCCTACCTGAACATCGAGAAACAGTGCGAAGAAGACTTGCGCTCTGCTCTGTTGTCTACTTGCTGACCTGCAAGACATCCGTCTTCATGTACGGTCACTGTGGCGCCAATACACCGAAGGACGCTTGACCTACATGGTTGCAGCCGTATTGACTGACGCAGGTGCAGCATTTGTTCTCATAGGGCGGGCCGACGAGCACTGCCTCATCAGCTTTTTCGGGGCTTGATACAGATGACAAAAATCATGAATTTCATCTTCGTCAGGGCGGACAATCGCCCAAGGGAAACAGAGCTCCTGGAACGAGATCAGCTCTCTTCGCAGCGACTGTCAGCCTTTCATCAATCAAAAGCTTGGTGAGGTGATGAAGATGAGTTGGCGAATGAACTAGGTTAACCGTGCAGGAATGTCGCGAGAACGAGAGCATGACTACGGCCAGCTTTGATCACCCCATTAACAGACGCCTCCAACTCTGCATCCTCAGGGGCGTTCGACTGGGAAGGTAATGAGGACCCTTTCTCATTGTCTTCCTCAATATATTGTCTGAATTGCACCGCGTCACTCTCGCCAAACGGTCGAAAATATCATCCAAAAAGATGAACTCCTGTCTTCGCAAATTCGGGGCCTGGGTCCGCAGCGAGAACTTGGTTCGTCGTGGCTCTCACTTACTGTATGGACATCTACGACACCATAGGCGGCCCTCAGCGTCTGACTCATGCTTTCATGGAAGAGACTGTACTCTACGTTAGTGAGACGTTGCGTCGTCACGGAACCACTATGTCAGGCACAGTGAATGGATTTCTCCCTTGCCTTCAATACCTTCTGGAAATGGACCCTTCGTTGCTCAATTCGGTTCAAGGCGCTGAGGAGAAGTCTGCGAAGACATCTCCTGATGGGACCCTCTCGAACGGTCAAGCGGAGGCGCGTACCTTTCGGACATTGCTGTTGGAGTCGGTGTGAGATTCGGGTCAGAGAAATTATCGTACCTGGTCTGGGGAGCGGGTATGAGCAACGATCGATCTTCTATCCTGTCAATTGCCTGCATCTACAGATTTCTTGACACCACTCACTCATTCCGGAGTCTTGGCCGGATATGGACTGGCGGATTCCAAGCGCAAAATATTCACGGGTCCGCCTTCGTGATCGATGCTGCACCTCACGCTGATCCTCGAACCTACAAGGACCACTCAGCATTGCCACTCAGCATGACTAGTATGTCACTGTTCAATGTCAAAAAAGGCTTCGATGATCGAACAGCCCTTCAAACACGTTTGGCAGATTGGTGCAGCGTCGTCGAGGGTGAGACTTAAGTTATACCAATCTACCCACCCACCCACCCACCTCCCAGGACAGACCAGACCCGTGAAAAGACAGAAACCTGAAGGGTGATGAATGAATTTATCAAGAAAACCGCAAAAAGTTTCCTTGCACTGCAGGGTCCGGTGGACTGAGGTGAACTGCACAGCGAGATCGATTGCGTTGTGGGGTCTTCTACTTTGATGTGCCATTTGGGCATGTGTCTGGTTGGCGTGGTCGTTGTGGTGAGGGAGTCCCCCCCCCTGCCACACCGGCCAGTGGGTTGCATGCCTCCAGCTAGCTGTCTTGGGGGTCCTCCTCCCATTGGCATCCATCGCAGAAGGACAAGCGTCGGTTTGTGTAAAAGTGAAAGTGGAAGCAGGGGTTACTTTGGAAACTGTAATATATAGAAGGTTGTAAAAGTGAATCGCTAACGCAAGAGAAATTCTGCCTGCTGCTCTTGCCGGTTCGAGGGACTGAGTCGCTCTTCAATGTCGATCATGCATGCACCCATTACCTAATTGAAACCAACCTGTCATCCATGACACCAATACTCCTGATACTCCGTCGCTCAATGCGTTATTTCATGAAAGGCAAAGTCTGTCCATCTCCCAAAGGCATCTCCTGACGCCGATACCGTTTCCTCGAATACTGCATTGAATGGACGCTTTTAGGTCTCGCCCTGCCCGTCACTGGTCCTGGAAAAATGACAGCTTGTTCAAAGAGACCGTCCAGCCGTACTGATAGCCTCCGAGGAGTTTCGTGCCATGTCGCTGGTCTTCCTCGCCGTGTAATGAATGAACGATGCGTGATAATCTCCCGTCTCGTGTTCTGCCGTAGTCGTGGTCGGTGCCGGTGTCTCGTTAACAATCAAAAGATTCCCATAAACTTCTTCTTGCCACCGTTGAGCTCCTTCGCTCGTGCTTCGGTCTTGCCCATCGGAATTCCTGGATCACCCGATGCGGCTGCGCGAATGATTGCGAGACGCTGCTTTGCAGTCTCGTTGCCTTGATCGGCGGCGCGGACGTACCACATGTTGGCTTCGAGCGGGTCGCGGCGACATCCGATGCCCATCTCCGTGAAGAAGCCGACGGCATATTCAGCCTTTGCGTAGCCTGTAATGGTGTCAGTCAATGTAGCGTTCGTGCTCCGAATGTCAACACGCACCTGTTTCAGCTGCTTGCTTCGCCCACGCGAGAGCTTCTGCCTCGTCCTTTTCGAGCACCGGCTCTGCACCGATCATGTACCACGCGCAGAGTGCCATCATGCCCTCGACATGACCCCTCGTCGCTGCTCCGTTGTAGAAATGCACGCTCAACGCCGCATCGCGAGGGCAGCCGTACAGCCCGTTCTCGTACGCCTGGCCCATCAGAAAGTTGGCATGTACGTGCCCCAACTCTGCACTCTGCGTAAGCAGTTGCGCCGCATACGGCTCGTCTTTGAAGACGTCTCCTCCAAAACCCGTCAGATGCATCAATCCCAGCTCGTACGGTCCGGCATTGTATTGAAAGTCTGCACTCTCTTGTGCTCGCCTCAACCACTTCAGTCCTTCCCTGTATGTGTTCTTCAAGCCCATGTCGCCCTTTACGCAAGCCAGTCCAAGTCTCGTCGCTGCACCTGGGTGGTTCTTCGACGCGCTATTGCGGTAAAACTGGACAGCTTTCGGATATGACTTGGCTGTCCCCCACCCAAACTCGTAACACAAAGCTGCACGATACCCTGCTTCGGCGTGTCCGTGCTTGGATGCAGCTACGAAAAGTGGGAACGCCTTGTCGTAGTCTGGCTTGCCTTTGTTGAACATGCCTGAAAAGTAGCCATCTCCAAGGTAGTATTGTGCGAACGGATATGCTTGATTTGCTAGTCCTTGAAGAATGTGTTTGGCATCATGCTGCAGCTCAGTTGGGTCAATGCCATCTCCGGGCATTGCTTCCGAGGCAGCATTGATCATAAAAATGGCAAACTCGTACTGGATTGCAGGGTCCTTCGTCTTCTTGACATTCGCCCGATACATGTCAAGCGTCTTCTTGGTGTCTAGCAGGCTGGCTGCGGATCCGACCGTACTCTGGAGCGATGCATTGTTCAATGGAGGCCCTGGTGCAATCTGCTGGCTGTACGGTAGGTTGTTGAGTAGGTCGACATAGCTGGCCGGTCTGGCAGAAGGAGATCTTCGCGATGAAGACAGATCTCGACCATAAGGACCTAAAAAGAAGGGCGTTAGTCATTACTCGAAACCTTCGTGGCAAAGCCTCAGCAACTGTTGCTAAGCTGGGGATGCCGCGCGCAATTCAGAGAAAGAGGATGATGCCTCGTGTCCTTTCATTGACTCACCGGGCGATTGATCTGAACCCTGCGCGCTGAGTGGCGACAGGGTACGGCCGCGAAGATCCGATCCAAGTATATAAGCAGAAGCAGGCCTCGACAGTCCAGTCCGTGCCGGCACTCCAAGCTTGTCAGATCCTACCAAACAGACATTGTTAGCTATGCTCGACAAGCACGTCGCAGAGTTCCTGAAAGTGGTGTAAAATGTGGAGCGGGGCGCGTCTGTAACACATGTCTCCTGCGGTCCACCGCTGTCTAGGCCACTGCTCGGGCTTCAGTACATACCTGACTGCGATCGTCGATGGCCGCCGCTCGACGAGCTAGACCCGGACTGTGTGGTCATCTGCGATACGCGGTTCTTCGGCCTGATGTCGTTCGCATGATGGTACTGCAACCCCGGACTGTCCGGCATATCGTCTTGTGGCACTTGATACTCGGCGTCCTCGTCTATCCGCGACTTGTTGAAAGAAGACCGTCGACTGTGAGAGTTGTTGTGGTCATGCTGCCCATGAGGCTGCTTGCTCGCAGTCCGTATTGGCAGTGAGGTGAGCGACTCACCCACGCGCGCAGAGTCCGGTGTTTGCGAGGTCCTCGAGTTCCGCGGCGACTCGTCCTCTAGATACTGGTTTATGGATGCCGTCTCGCCATCGACCAGGCCAGACTGTGGAGGGTTGATGCTGACTGGGCTGGCTGGCGTTCCCTGCACTCGCACTTCCGGCCCATGCTGCACGAGCGTCGACGGCACTACTTTCCTCTGTACTGGTGCAGAAATCTGGGGAGGTAAGCTTTCGGGCGTGCGTTGTATGCTACTCTCGGAGAGTTCTCGGTTGTGGTCAAACTGAGCGTTGATGTCACTCGACGGTGTGCCCGGTGCTGGCCGCGTTGGACGTTTCGCCTGCCATGTCTCCTCCCTGCCCTCCCATTGCTCTTGGCCGGGCGATGTCGGCGTCACCGGCAGCTGTGGTGCTTGCGAAGAATGTGTGAAGGCGTGTTGCTGGTGGGCTGCGTTTTCCGCGTAGGCCATGATGACGCCTGCCTCGGCGTATGTGACCTTCGCCCTGGCGGCGAGTGGGCTGTATGTTTCTCTGTTGGCGATGCCGCTCCCGATGCTGGGGCTTCGTCTATGCTCCCACGGCGCCGGGCCAGCTACGGATATGGTACAACAAAGGGTATGGGACGGAGACGGAGACGGCTACACACAGTGTGAGGAATGTGTTTCCAGCGGCAGCGGAGAGTCGCATGCAGAATTGCAGCAAAGTGTTCGGCACGGACGCAGGGACAGCGTCTAGTGAGTAGTGACTGACTGAATTAGTTTGAATGGATCGGCGCTCGGCAGCACGAGGGAGGGCGTCTCGGATGCTGCAGCACTACTGTAGGAGTGCGGGCTGTCCACGGGTTGGGACACCTTTTTTACAACTTCCTCGTGTCGGGAAACGCTGTGCCGTACACGGCCGAGTACGAATGACAGTAATGCCTGTTGTTCTTTGTTTGTTCTCTGCACACGAAAGCTCAGTATGAAACAGCCGGTCGCTGCCCGCCCAGAGTACTGCGAAGAAACAGCCCAGCGCTGAGCAGTGGCGGGAGGGCGCCAAACTGCTGGGTGGCCTCTTCCTCATAGCCTGGAAGCGGTTAGCTGTGAACCTTACGCACCAACACAATCAGCTAGTGACGCTTGGCCGATCGGATGGGTGAGCTATGGAAATGGTGGTGATGGGAGATGGATGTGGTCGGAGGAAGAAGGAAGCCCTCGCAACGAAGGCCGAGCCGCTGAGGCTGTAGATGTGGTCGGGCAGAGGGTTTGAGGAGGAGGGAAGCCTCATGTGCCGCCCGACTACGTACTGTACACCATGCTTCCAGTTTGAGAGGAAAGGGACTCGGAGATCCACTCCTTCGATGGGGTCTCATCTGAGATGAGTGTGACCAACGAACGGGATGCATGAATTCATGCACACTCTCTGTCCACTAAAACTTGGACGTGCTAGAGGCAGCGTATTGCAACTTGCCGCAGTACATGAAGTGAGAGCTCCCATCCGCAGCGCATCGCCCTGTCGGGATCTTTGTGGTGGTGTGGCCGCCATTTTTCGTCATCGGCGTAGGATGCGGCAAGAAGAGATGTCACGGCGAGATGTGCAATTATGCAATTATGCTTGCCACCCACCCATAGCTCCCCGCTGCAAATAGTGCGACATGGCAACATGGGTACTGGACAGGCTCGGTTACTCACCCGACACCGACAGGGAGCAGCACCTTGACGACGGCCGCGTCGCACAACATAGCATCATCGCCATCACAAAGGCGCACGCAGCTGGCCGACCACTTCCATAGAATAGACATGTTGGTGGCCACAAGCGCCACGAATGAGCAATGGCAGCGTGCGCATGAGCGAATGCACGGAAAGATAATAACACGATAGGCAAGCCTTTTGCCCAATCGATAGACCAGGGAGTCAATCAAGATGTGGTCCATGCTGGCGTACTGTTTACGGCGTCTAACAACATTCGGCTGATTAGGCTCTTCGCCGAAATACCCAGACCGACGTAGACTTTTAAAAACGTGGCTCTGGTGGGACAGCAGTTCATCGATGCACTGTCCATTGATCTGTGCGACCGGTGACGATATTGGTTGTATCGATAACGCTGTTACTGAGAAAGATGGAATGTTCGGCGCATGTGCTGGATCGAGAATCTTAGCAGGCACGTCACAGACCTTGGATCTCCACCAGGGGTCTGGAGAGACCAGACAGGGAAAGCTGTTTACATAGCTTCGTGGTGAAGCAGATCTTGATGATGACCGTCTTTTTTCGGCGCTCGCAATCGTGCGAGGCTCGGCGTGTGCCGGTCGCCTTGAACGATTCTTCTTCCTCTTCTTCTTTTGTGATGATGCCAGTCCAAAAATAGGAGGGCAAAAGGGCAACCCACTAGTCATCTAGCCGCAGATGTTAACTTATTAACCCCTGGTGTGGAAGACGCGCTTGGCTCTCTCGTGGCGGGGGCGCAGGAAGAGGCGAACTGGTTAATCCTTGACACTCGTTTACCCAGCAACGACACGCTCTCTGCGCCCTCTCACTTGCAACATTCGAGTGCGCGCCTCTTGTTTCAAGTCATTCGTTGTGTTGATTTTGCCATTCGCCTATTCAATACCATTGTTGCTTATTACAACCTTCACTAGCGCACCCCCATACCTATACCACCGGTAGAAAGTGCGACTGCTGCAGGGCCCGCCCACGTGGGCGCACAAAGCCTCATCCCAAGGGCTTGGTTCTGAGCAACGCAGCACTGTACTGCCGTCTCGACACATATCTCTGTTGCACAGAAGTGTGCTCCGCGATTGCTTGGACGAGCAGAAACATAACCCTTGTAATTGGGCGAAAGTGAAGAGTCGGCCGGGAGGCCTGGAGCAATCAGAGAACAAGGTACGTCCAAACATACACACTCTTCGACTTGGCGGCTGGGTCATTCGTTCAGCCTGCGCTTGCTCTGGAATGTGGGTGTTGACTGTCGCATAGTTAGCACCATGTCCTCCCAGCGAAGGGATCATCTCCCCTCGGGCGAACGAGCTACGCATCGCAGTAGACCTTCATCCTCCGGTCGTCCTTCGTCGAGCTCGAGACATCGCCGGACTTCCTCTGGCGAGCATACCCAAAGTCGGCATCGACGCCACAGCAGCGCCCAGCGGGAGAGAGGTGAATACGGTCGCGACCCACGAGATCTACACAGCCACGCAGCCCAGCGCACACGCAGACGAAGCTCCTCGCATAGGACGCCTGGAGTGGCGACGCGCATAGAGCGATCAGCGAACGAGAAGTCTAGAGGTGGCTACGGTGCGGGCCCGGAAGTGCGTGTGAATCACCTACCACTGTCAGCGGACGGCTACGGCGAAACCGCAACTTCACCATATACGCCTTCGGGCAACGACCGGGAGCCAATGCTTGAGGCCGGGAGGACTGCCGATCTCAATCGGAAGAAGAGTTTGATCAGACCAGAGCGGTGCGTGAATGAACCCTAGCATCCATTGCCCAGTGGGCTCGACAGTGGTGAAGCGCTCGAGGCATGCGCTGCACGATGCGCTCGCTCCACTGTCTACACTGCTTGCCATGATGTTACCACGTTCTGCACGAGTATAGCTGACGGTTCTCTGTTCTTAGGAGGCGCAATGACCCAGACGAGCCGGATTATTACTACCGCAAGCACGCGCAAAACATGAATGTGATGCCTTCAACAACCGGCCGAGATCCACAGTTTGAGGACGATCTCCAGACTTTGAGCTCCGATGCTACGAAACAAGGATCAGAACCGTTACAAGAAAAGGTCAATCTCGAGCGCGGCAAGAGGACCGAGGGCAGCAAGAGGCAGCCAAACAAGCTTTCTCGAAAAGCGACCCAGCAGGCTCGCGAAGATGAAGAAAAGGAGCGCCGACGCCAGAAGATCCACGAAGCCAGCGGCACACTCAGCCTCTGGAGCACATACTGCCATATCATCACGTTCTGGTGTCCGAATGTGCTCCTCTCGTGTTTTGGCAAGAAGCAGAAAGAGCAGCAGCGAGCATGGCGAGAGAAGATCGGTCTGATCTCTATCATACTGGTCAACATGCTTTTCGTTGGATACCTGACATTCGGCTTCACGGAGACTGTTTGTCCATCAGGTGGTCCTCTCAGATTGCGCATCAACAAGGTTGGAGACGGTTACATGATCTTCCACGGCAAGGCATACGATCTCACCAGAAGTCAGCACCCTCTGGCTAGAGGTGTGCCCGAGAACAGCAACGTACTGTTCGACACTGACCCGCCTGGAAAGGGCAAGGATGGCAGTTTCATGTTCCAGAATGTGAACGGAGCCTGCAAGGGACTCATCACTGCTCAGCCGAACTCTGACGTTGTGACCGACAACAATGGCGATCTGGCCTGGTACTTCCCGTGCAACATGTTCGCGCAGGACGGTTCTACGACGGCAAATAAGTCTATCCCGTACTACTTGGGCTATGCGTGCCATACCTCCCGGAAGGCGCGCGATTCTTTCTATGGTCTCCGATCTTCTGGAGATGTGTTCTTCACCTGGGATGACGTCCGGAATCAGTCCAGAAATCTCATGGTGTACTCTGGAGATGTTCTTGATCTCAATCTCCTGACATGGTTCAATACGACTCAGGTGGCCTACCCATCCAAGTTCGACGAGATTCGCGAGAACAGCGCTATCAAAGGCAAGGATGTGACACTCGCCTTCTCGTCTGGACAGGACAAGCAAATTGCTCAATGCTTCCAGGAGATTATCAAGGTCGGCTCGATCGATACCGAGACTGTCGGCTGCATCGCGTCCAAGGTCGTCCTTTACGTGTCTCTGACCTTCATTCTGGGCATTGTACTCATCAAATTCGTCCTCGCCTTGGCGTTTCAGTGGTTCCTGTGCCGAAAGTATGCAGCACCCAAGACCAGCATGACCAAAGACAAGAAGAAGCGACAGCAGCAGATCGAGGATTGGTCAGACGACATCTATCGCGCACCGCCGAAGATCACCGACCCAGCGTCGGTCAGTGGCAGCGGAAGTGATCGGACTAGCAAGCGAGGCAGCTTCTTGCCAACCACGTCTCGATTCACAAGTCCATATGCCATCGAAAGGACCATGAACAAGGACAGGGCGCCGCCCACGACCATGGTGTCCCAGCACTCATCTGCCAAGCTTAATCCGGCTGCAGCCATGTACGGGCACACCAACAGATCTGAGGGCACTCTGCAGGCGATGGGTGATGAAAGCCGTGCTAGTCTGATGGACTCCCACAATTTCGGCTCGCAACGCTACAGCACCGTCATGCACCCGGAAACAGATGCCAGCGGACCACAAGGTTTCATCCACGAATCTGTAGTGCCTCAACCACCTCCAGATTGGCAACCCTTCGGCTTCCCTCTTGCCCACACCATATGCCTCGTCACTGCATACTCCGAAGGTCCTGAAGGTATCCGCACAACTCTCGACTCCCTTGCCATGACGGACTACCCAAACAGCCACAAGCTCATCTATATGGTTTGTGACGGTATTGTCAAGGGTGCAGGCGAGAAGTTCACCACGCCGGAGGCTTGTATCAGCATGATGAAGGACTTTTCGATTGTGCCAGAAGAGGTGCAGCCCTTCTCTTATGTCGCTGTCGCCAGCGGCAGCAAGCGTCACAACATGGCCAAAGTTTACTGCGGTTTCTACGATTACGGCCCGGACAGCATCATTCCTCTGGAGAAGCAGCAACGTGTGCCCATGATTGTGGTAGTCAAGTGTGGATCTCCTGCCGAAGCCAACGACGCCAAGCCCGGAAACAGAGGAAAGCGCGATTCGCAGATCATCTTGATGTCTTTCTTACAGAAGGTCATGTTCGATGAGCGCATGACCGAGCTGGAATACGAGATGTTCAACGGAATCTGGAAGCTCACTGGCATATCACCGGACTTTTACGAGGTGGTGCTAATGGTTGACGCCGACACCAAGGTCTTCCCTGATTCACTCACTCACATGGTCTCTGCCATGGTCAAGGACCCCGAGATCATGGGTCTATGTGGTGAGACGAAGATTGCCAACAAGACTGCGTCCTGGGTATCTATGATTCAGGTCTTCGAGTATTTCATCTCGCATCACTCCTCCAAGGCTTTCGAGTCGGTCTTTGGCGGTGTCACTTGCTTGCCAGGATGCTTCTGCATGTACCGCATCAAGACGCCCAAGGGTGGCCAGAACTACTGGGTGCCTATCCTCGCCAACCCAGACATCGTCGAGCACTACTCCGAGAATGTCGTCGACACATTACACAAGAAGAACTTGCTTCTGCTGGGAGAGGATCGATACCTTTCTAGTTTGATGTTAAAGACCTTCCCGAAGCGAAAGCAGATGTTCATTCCGCAAGCTGTGTGCAAGACGACAGTTCCGGACACTTTCAAGGTTCTGCTCTCGCAGCGACGACGATGGATCAACTCGACAGTGCACAATCTTATGGAACTTATCCTGGTTCGGGATCTTTGCGGTACTTTCTGCTTCAGCATGCAGTTCGTGCTGTCCATTGAGCTCGTGGGAACTCTGGTTCTCCCAGCTGCCATTGCCTTCACGTTCTATGTCGGTCAGTACACAAACCGCCTCCATCTCCACTATCACTGTCTTACTAACAACTCTCCAGTTGCCCTCGGTATCAAAGCTGCCATAACCCACACCGCCGCTCCGCTCATCCCGCTCATTCTCCTCGCCCTCATTCTTGGCCTTCCCGGTGTCCTCATCGTCGTCACCGCCCACCGCATCTCTTACGTCGCCTGGATGTTCATCTACCTCCTCTCCCTTCCCATCTGGAACTTCGTCCTCCCCGTCTACGCTTTCTGGCATTTCGACGACTTCTCGTGGGGAGACACTCGCAAAGCCGACGGCGAGAAGAAGGGTGCTGGTAAGGGTGGCCACGGTGGTGAGGGTGAATTTGATAGTAGTAAAATCACGATGAAGAGGTGGCACGATTTCGAGCAAGACAGGCGATTGAAGGGCCTGCAGTGGGCTCCTAACATGAGCTATGGGAATTATGGCATTAGTGGGCACGGTGCGCATGGAAGTCCGCATCAGACTGATGCCAGTACGGTGAATATGTATGGGACGGGGCATGAGAGGAAGCCGAGTAGTCTTGTGCTTTGAGAGAGACAGTGTGGACGCGGAACAGGGCGTCGTATGATGTTATGTTGACGCCTGGGTCTGGTATTACTACTCTTCTCAACAGCGAAGTCGTAGATATGGGTTGATGATTGGGTTCATGGTATGCATTGATGGCGAATAGTGGGATTGGGTTCTGAGTCTCAGATAGAGCAAGAGTCATGTGTGCATTATTGGACAGATTGACGAGCCAAAAGCAAGGGCCGCGTGCATGGGCAGGCTTCGAGAAGCTCTGGGCGCTAGCAGCATGCGGAGTGGATCCATCATAATGATACTATATCTCTACTGGATCACCTTTCTATACTGTGCCTGGCCTATTTCATCGTTCGGGAATGACAGGAGTGGCAGAACGATCCACATCAGCCCAATAGCAAGCACCCGGCTGTACGACCAGGTCAGGCAGCATTCGCGTGTCTCCTGAATCTGCTGAGATGCTGCCGCCATTCTCACTACGCCATGTGGGTGTAGCTACAGATATTCTGGCTGCTGAAATTTCATCGATCGTTGAATGGCGGTCCCGGGAGCTGATTGGACTTACGCTACGCTACGGAGACGGCTACGCATGAGTAGTGGTGGGATAGAGAAGGGGCAAAATAATCGACCACAGCTTAAATTAATGATCTCTCGCACTTTCACATGCAAACGAGGCACTAATAGAGTTTGACCTTGGCCGTGGATGGATGGAGGTTGCGGGATGGGGACCAATGCGCCGTGTCGATGCATTTGGGCTGGCGTTGATCGCTTGAGTGTGGATTGGCTTGGGATGATTAGTTGTATCGGCTGATCGACCTGCCCTACTTTCGATCGTGAACTTTGGGACACTTTTGGGATTACAAGCATTGCGGCATCGCTCCGGCCACGATTCTCGCATGGATCTCAGAGACTAGAATATGTCAGCGCCGATGTGGAAATAAGCAACGGCAGCTTAAGAGTCGACCCGATCTAATCCGGGAGCAGTACGATCTAGATCGTTCGCATCTGTACGCTCGAAGGTCTCGGGAGCATTGCTTGGTGGTAACTTTAAGGTCGGTCCAGCGCCGCTGTCGGTGTTGTTCTTGGTGAAGCTAATAGCATTGCAAGCCTGTCCAGTATACACGAAATAAGAACTGCCTCTTGACCACAGTGAGCCACCCCTTCTCCTCATCCCTCAAGGCCATGTGCTGCGATAAAGCAGTCGTAGTCCTCAGCGCCGTAGACTTCCAAACATCACCCAGAAGAATCCACGGGATCACAATCGCATGGTGCTGCTTCTCCCACGAGTCCACGATATCGTACGATTCGTAAGCGTGGACCTTCGTCAGGCAATTGGATAATTTGGCTCCGTAGGATAATCTCGGAGCTGTCGTCTGCGCCAGTTTGCCGCTTCAGTCTGTCAAAGTGCTCTTCCAGCAGCAATGGAGGGTCAAGGCCCAGACAATGGAACTGACAGTCGAAATGACAATGTGAGTACTCCAAGGCGGACATTCATTGTCGAAGTCTGGCATATCCGAGGCTTCTTCAAGGTTTGGGTGAGGTTCTCGATCTGTCCAGCAATCTTCTTGTGCGCTGCCGTTAAAGCATTGTCATCAGAAGCTTCAACGATAGTCATCGGCCTCGACCAGACCTGGCGTCAAGCAGTCAAGTTACTTGACTGACGCAAAAGTCAATACTTGCTTGGATGAATGACTAGTTACTTGCTTGACTTGCTTGAGCAAAAAATGAGATTTTTGCACTATTTATATATTCGAAGGCCAATCGCACGCTACTTGACTGGGTGTTATACAACCTTGCTTAATTGACTTGAAGGGAAAATTTGTCAAGCAAGCAGTCAAAACAGATCAAGTTGATTGCTTGATGCCACCCCTGGCCTCGACCGCTGTTGAATTACCAGAGAGTCTGCATACCGCATCCTGCGCATGCATTCAACGCGTAATAGTATTCCGGTGGAGGCTCGGAGCTTGAAACCCAGCCACACGCTGTGCAGCGGCACGTGCTTTGCCTCTACAGACTAGACTGTAGGGTCTTTTCTCCCATTTCGATCCTTTCGAATACCTTCGAGGCCTCCGCTGTCTGCATGTCGTCGCTGATGCGGAGAGTCTGGCTTCTTATTACCACACTGAAGGAAGAATCGTTCCTCAGTGTGCTGCTTCATGCCCACCAAGACCTCGACCAAGCTACACTGTGTATCACTCGGGAGAGTTTCGGATGTCACATCAGAGTGGCAAGAACTCCAGACTTCTGTGTCGATGATTGCTGCTGCGGCTCTGTAGCGAAGCGACGCAATTTGACCAACAGTATCTGTACAACGCTGCGCAAACTCGTCATTTCTGGTCTCGAGAATGATATATGGTTCTCCGGGGGTGGATAAAACAGTGTGCTGCAGGTGCTTCGATGAGGACCCTCTGTGCTCGGTGACCTCTGTCCGTCCATTGTACTCAGGCGTTCTTGCATCCGATAGACTCAGTAGTAAGCACTGGCGGACGGGCAGACAGATAGAAGACCGTGGAAATGATCTCGATCAGGCTGGTCTGGAGTACTGCAATCCGATCAGGCATGTTGCTGTAATTGAGGCCATCTGCGCAGAGCGTGGTCTGGTCTCTGAGTCGGCACCGAGTGGCGGATCTTACTCCTGTTCAAACATGTGGCTGCGACCCAAGTTGGAAGAGCTGATGTGTTCGAACATGGCCACGGTTGTGCAGTGTCTAGGATCTGATAGTGGGTGATGAATGATGCTTAGGATCACTGATCCATTAGCGGGCGCGATCAGAGAGTCAGAAGATCAGGTCCTCGGGTGATGTTTTGTATTGTGCCTTTTGGGCAGTTCTTAGGTACAGGGAATGGAGGACGGGCAGCGAAGTTCAATCTTGCAGGATTCTGGAAAGGTCTTTCAGGTCGGCAGGCGCCGGCGAGATACACGAGCAGTCGTCGAATAATGAATGATCGATTACAATCGGCCAAATCTCTATTGTATTATTGCTTCTAACAAATTGGGTATCTCAAAGCAGGCTGCAAGTCATCAATAATCGCTTCAAGCGAATTGCAGATACACCAGCGGCGTAGTATAAGGTCCCTTCGCCATCGGCTTGGTATATGAAAGGTATATACCGTTCTCGGCCGCATTCTTGGACGGTAGCAGTGCCGGATGTGCTTGCAGAGTGTAGGCGCCGACAAATGCATCGCCGTTCTGCCCCTGCCAGAGCAGATATGGCTTGACCCAGGGACCTTCCGGAGCTGGAGCAGTCGAGATGTAAAAGTTGGCGACAGGCTCGAGCTGTGCTTGACCGATCCAGATGTAGCTGGAGTAGTAGGTTGAGTAGTAGAACGTGCCCTGGCCGCCGGCGCCGGCGTTGGGAAGGCCACAGTCAGTGCTGTTGATGCTTGGCATGGTCTTTGACCAAGACTTGGCGGTGTTGTTGTAGTACTGATACGAGCTGCGCTGCTCGACTTGGTTCGAAGCCACCCTTGCAAGACAGGTAGTCGTGCTGGTTCCTGGGTTTGCCTGACCGTACATGTATGTGACGCCATTGCGTGTCACGCCGCCATAACGACCAAAGTTGATCTCACCGGTCTTCCAGAACTCTTCTGCGATTAGCTTCACGGTTGGAAGCGTGTTCTTGTTCGAGGTCGAAATGTACATGCTCCTGTACAGGGACGCGGCGGGCTGAGGGGTGTACGTCTGCAGAAAGCCGTAAAGATGGGCCTTTGGAACCCACGTGTAGCCGACTGCGCTTGCACTGTCAAGAGTGGTTAGCAATTGAATTTGCCAATGCACGCTGTGTTGCTTACCCATTGCTGCTTGTCTGTGAGATCAACGGAGGTGAATCCGGCCAGATAGCCCAGCGACTGCCGTCTGGGCATGCACCAGCAACGTTGGTATTGCACTCGCTTGCAGTCAAAGGGAAGTATGGCAGGATGTTATCGGTCTTGGGGTAACCGTACATCTGCAAGATCGGGCTCGTTCCTGTAGAACCAACGCCGACAGGGTTACCTGTCGACTTGATGACCGGACCGCCGTTAGACAGCAGATCCGTCCAGCCAACCGTGCTCGAGATGACCGGCAGGACCGAGACTCCATTCTTGTTGACCATCGTGTCTCTGCAAGTCCAAAATGCTCTTGCGCCAATACGGACAGAACCGCAGGAGTCTCTGTCGAGGTTGGGGTCGGTGACGTTGCCAATGTAGGTTGCGCTCTTGAATTGCGGCAACTTGGCTTGTCTCGTCTCCAGATCTCCCGAGCTCATGTCAAGTGGTGCTGCCATTGACTGTGCAGCTAGAGCCGCGAGGAGCATGTACTTTCCCATGGTGCTGAAGAGGTTGCTGTTTGTGGCATGTGACTGCGGTGCGCTCATTGTTGTCTGTGGTTGAGTCGCGGTATGTTGAGGCTGCTGCCGGAGTGCTTCAGGGTGAGGAGTGTTGCGGCTTTCACAAAGCAGTGTGCGGCGCCATCACATATTATATATGTCCCCCGGGGGGGGGGGGGGGGGGGAAGCCAAACGCAAACGTCCGCAGTATGTTGACATGAATG
>LIHB01000092.1:68419-106135 GCA_001297265.1 Mycosphaerella arachidis
GTGTGCGGCGCCATCACATATTATATATGTCCCCGGGGGGGGGGGGGGGGTGGGAAGCCAAACGCAAACGTCCGCAGTATGTTGACATGAATGCAAGCCTCATCCGTGCGCAATGGGCACTCCGTCTGCCGTCGTTCCAGAACAGTTGCCAGCAGGATCTGTGCGGTAGGTAGGCCTGTACGGTACATTTCTCCCAGAAGTCTTGTAGCCTCAGCAGTGGCTTGCTGAAACAGCAATGAAGAGTCTTTGAGGCTCATACACTAAAGCTCAATGTGGTAACGAGGCAGTACCCGTGAAACTGGAACCAAGCCTCGACGCGGCTCAATGAAGTGTAAATCTGTAGCCGAACTGCTTGTAGCAAAAGCAGACAAGAGCGCCCGAAGGAGACGTGCAGGGCAGCGTGTCCAAAGCTCCGGCCAGGCCGGATTTGCATGAGATGTGGCTTGCTGATGATTGATTCTGCACGTTCGCACGCACGCCTCTCTCATCTGCTTGACGAATGGCTTTGGTCGGAGAACACAAGCAGTACAGTACGAACAAGATCTGCATCTACTAGCCGGACATGATGCTGATCAAGGATGATTCAGTCTTCTGTTGCTCTGTCGATGGTCGGTCGCTCTGCAACGACAGCGTATTCTCTTGGCCGCAGTGGTCTGCGTATCCAGGGCAGCTGCTGCGTTCCAGGTCCAGGGGACGCTTCGCCAGCCATGGCGTCCACGTTGTCGGCGGCCACGAGCAGCCGTCGCGTGGCTCCAGCGTATAGACTTCGGAGGCTGCTGCCACGTGGAGTGCTTTCAGGAGATGTGAGCCAAGCATTTATCCGCAGGCTCGGGTTTGTGGCTTGCGTAGATCGCTCGAGAGCCAGCCGCAAACGGACAGACCCTGCATGATGTCTGCACGACTCAGCTGATGTCTTAACCGGAAAGGTCCAAGGAAGATCCAAGACCTTGGATGCGGCGTTGTCACGGTGCAGGCGGAGTGGTCTTCCCTTTGCAGCCGATCGACGCTGGGATCTCATCTTGGCCTCTTGGATGACATGAGCGGTCTTCTATCACCATCTCTACCATTGCACTCATCAATCAGCATGTTCCCGTCACGCGCAATTTCCGACGGCAGACTGTTGTTCTCGAGAGACAGACACAGAGATGTACCATCGTCGCTACCGCAAAGGCTGCCGTCTTCGCAAGAGAGTGGAGCGATGGCCATCAAGCAGCAAGAAACCAGTGAGCGTTGTAGGCCCCATCTCTTCTTTTAGAGCTGAATACATGTAGATCTGTCCTTCTGCTCGTAAGACACGAATACTTTATGACATTCTGCGAGACAGACGCTTCGTTCATGGTCGCCCAGCTGTCACGGTCGCAAAGGCGAGGAAATGCCAACGACGACGGGGCAAAAGCGAGAAGCAACTATGGAAGTGGAAGCAGTGTTACCAGACAGTGCATTCGGTGGCCGAATCGGCACGTGTTGACTGCAGGTAGTGGAGAGTATACTTGGGGCAGTGCGTTGATGATGGATGTTCCTTACAGTGGTCTGTGAGATGTCGCCTGGTAGGAATCTGAAGCCTTCGCAGGGCACCTCCTGCGACTTCCACCCTCGCAGCTTCTTATTTATTTTACACTAGCAGATTGCGAATAACTGCGCCCGACTTTGCGTGGTAGAGCAGAAACTGCTGCGTCGGGTCAAAGTCGGAAGGGCACAAAGTCTCCGCGCAGTGCGAGCGATAAAATGGCCAGAGTCACTGGCCACTCACGCTTCTTGTACGTCCCTCGCATCCTGATCAAACACTAGGTGCACCAGTAAAATGAGCTGCAGAACATGCCGCTTGGGGAGGACCTCTCTGCAATTGACGCTGGACCTGGAAGGACGCCACCGAGGACCTTTGGAAGTGGCTCTCGCCCGAAGCGGTCATGAGAAAGGACGCTCGAGCACCCACGGTGCACCACCAACGCCGTGACCACCTCGCATGCTTGCTGGCGGAAGCTGGCCTATCAAGAGCATAGCGTTTCTCCTGGGCTTCTGGTGGACTGCTTAATGCTGTTGATGGTCTGGCATCCTACATCCACAGCAAAGGAGTCCGTGAGAGCGATGTCATCGTTGCACATGTCACCAACGAGCTCGCTGCGGCATGGGTGATATTTCTGTGGACCTCCTGACGCTTGGGAGCTACCATTGTGCCCATTGAAGCGTCAATGTTGGGGCAGCATGGCATTCTGCGCAAGATGCACGCCCGTATGAAGCCGAAGGTTGTTGTCGAAAGTGCTCGCTGGTCCGTCTCACAGTGGATCTTCAGAAGGAGCGGGTCGTTTCGAACATTTCGCCGTGTGCACCGTATCACAGATCGTATCAACACAGAATGTTGGTATGTGGGTGAGCCGATCTGAGGTCGGTCTTACAGTAGAAGGTCGGATGTGCGCCTTGTCTCGGGCGGATCATTCAAGAGTCACCGTATCGACGGCGAAATGTATAGGTTTGAGTGCGTTGTGCATGAACCGCTCTCCGGTCGATCCTATGGCGAACGAGGAACATTCGCAGTCGACGAAGCGCTCTATGGATGATTGCGAGATGGGCATTCCTTAGGACCTGGCCATCTCGATCTGGTCGCTCTCGATACGGTAGCATCAGCTGTGCGAAAAGACCCGAAGCTGCTCTGTGCACAAAGCGCTCCCTGGTGGGATCCATTGTCAGCGGGGGCTATGCACAGTTTGCGGAGTCTTCTCGTATAAATCTCACACCATATGCTCGGAGAAAGATGTACGTCCTGAGCAGGGCGCTCTGGCCAACGCAGCATAAGCAGGCCCTGAGAGAGCGGTCTGTCCAGCGCATGAAGCATTCTGCGGCCGATCTCTCGGTGGTCGCTAAGAGGCAGTCGTACGTCTCGAGTAAGCCGCGCTAGATACTGTAGCAGAGACGAGCATCGGGACGGTGAGAATTTGTGCATGAAGTGTTCTCCACTTGATCTCGCAGTGGCCGTTCGGAGGCAGTTGTACGTCTCGGGCAGGACACGCCGGGTGTCGCAGCATGGACAAGCGTCGAGAAATGAGTCGCTCCATGAATGAGGAATTCCTTGCTTGATCTCGCGGTGGCCATGCGGACACAGGTGTATATGTTGAGCAGGCTATGCCGTATGCCATGGCACAGGCGGCGTGGGAAGGGCGAGTCGCGCAGTGCATGAAGCGCTATCTGAGTGATCTCAAGATCAGTGTGCGGAGTGAAGCGTGCGTCTTGAGAAGGCCGCGGTCCGTCTCCTAGCATGGGAATCGACATGGTGGTGGGGTGCTCGATGCCCGAAGCGTCTTCTGAGGTGTCTCCTACGAAGGCGTTTATCGGAGCCTCTGGGTGTTAAACAGATCGCATTGAATGCCGCGGGTCGGACAACGATGAGAGGGTTAGTCGCTCGATGCCCGGAGCGCTTCCTGAAAGATCCCGCGGAGGCGTTCATTGAAACCTTCATGAGTTGAACCGTTCGCGTTAGATGTAGTAGCATGGACAGCGAGGACAACGTGAGTTGCTCGGTGCATGAAGCGAATTAAGACCGGATTTCAGCATGAAAGATGCTTTTGCATAGTCTCGATCAGCTCGCAGCTGCTTGAGGGAGCAGCTGGTGGGAAGGGGGTGGTACGCGTCGCTTTGGTCTGCTGCAACGGAGAAGGCAACGTTCGCGGGCATTGCAGGCATACGCAGGAAAAAGATAAACAGACGATGGCATTAGAAAGAGTCACACACGAAGAGAGACAAGTCACGATGAGATGTGATGAGAAGAGACAGTGTGGTGGGGTGATTTCATTTCATGGCTATTATTGTCTCGTGGTGATCTTGTGATCACTGCTCGTTCTGGAGCATTGGTCGTGGAGCTCTGTTCGCTCGTTCTGTCGTAGTGGGCGAAGAGGTCGGTGGTTGCTGTAGACAGTGGTCAATAGGCGTACGTGATAAACAGCGGAGGCTGCCTTACCTTAAGCAAAGGACCAGGTAACGTCAGCGATGCCCTGGGCGAGGGAGTAGCCGAACTTGACGAAGGTGTTTGGGAGGACTTCAGCGTTGCCGGGAGCACAACCGCCTGGCTGCTTGTCGCGAATCACGCCCTGGACGGTGACGCCGTTGCTGACCATGTTGATGGTGCGGCCGCAGAGAGGATCGCTGTTCGGGTTGGCGGAGGTCCAGAGGCACTCGGAGACGGCGACATCGTTACCCCCAAGGGCAGTGCCGCAGGCACCGACACCTGGGCTGTCGGAGTTTTGGAAGCTGAGGCGGCCGGCACCTTGGCTGTGGCACATGTCAGGAACTTGAGGTGAAGGAAGGGATTTGAGGTAACGCACCGCTTGGTGACGGCGGCAGAGGCGAGGCCAGCCATGGCGGTGATGATGAGCTTGAACTGCATCCTGACTCTTGGTGGGTGGATGTGAGGGGAGTGTTGCTGTTGGTTGAGTGATTGTTGCTGTTGGTAGTTCCTGTGGGAAGAGAGTGGTCGTTTGAATGGCAAAGGAGGTCGGGTTGAGACCGAAGAGAGGAAATTACTTATGCTCGAGGGCAGAGGGCCTGTGCTGGACCTTCACTTCTATCGGCAAAAGCACTGGCACATCAATTGCCGTCAATTCACTTCAACTATTGAGGGGTTGCATCACAGCGGCAGCATCGTGAAGGGAGCTTGGACGACGTTGAGCAAGTGAGAAGGCAAGAGCGTGCTCAGCGTTCCAGGGCAGTAGCATGACTCGGGCCTAGGACGATGTGCGACTATTTCAAAAGATGCTCGAGGCCCTTTGCGCACTATCTAGCTACAATCTCTGACTCCACCGGTGTTGATACGAGGTTTGGTTGTGGAGATATAGACGTTGAGGGCAAATCCGGTATGCTCCTGAGGCAGCTTTGCAAGCTCGCCGACAAGGGGCGAGCATCGTGGAAGCCTGGAGCTTGGGGCACAGCTTGACAGAAGTGACGGCCGGGGCAAGAGTGGCTTGGCCATGGCGGGAGGCTTCGGGATGGCTACGATGCCGGCGAGGATCACGAGAGTAGTGCTGCCGCGATGAGGATTGTGAGAGGAAGTAGCATCTGTATCGTGTATCGAGTCTTTTCACCGTAGATACCATATACTGTGTTACGTGAGGCGCGTTGGAGCCAGCAGAAGGCCTCCGAACGACACACGATGCTCTGAGCTAGGGGAGGAGCGCTGTCGTGAGGAACATTGGGAGGTCGAGCAGTATTGGTAGATGACCATTTACCAACGGTGAGACATCTTGTGCCTTGAAAGCAACTATTGCAACAGGAGAACATCCGGAAGAGGCGGGGGACCGTAGGGCTCTGAGAGCATTGCCGCCACTGCCATGAGTCTCAGCAAAACTTATAGCATATCTACCATGGAGCGCGTCTATTCACGATCAGAGCATGTGCAGCGCAGTCAAAGTGGCTTCACGATAGAGCGAAGAGGGCATTCCACCATCAGCATGCACGACTTAGGTTGCATGTGACACGGCAGCAAGAGGAGGGCGTTGAAAAGCCGCAGGGCACGGTAGGGCTCGAAGGAACTGCCCGGTGATGAGTCTCAGCAAAGGCCATAGCAGATCTGCCATACAACGCGTCCATTCACCATCAGGAGCATGTGCAGTGCAGTGAGAGAGGCTCTGCAATGGAGCGGAGGCAGTTGATGCATGCAGCATGCCTCACGAGCACGAAGAGAACACCGCGGGCAATGATTGGCAGGAGGCGGACCGCGTTCAGTCCACTCGAGACTCCTTCACCGTCAGAAAGCAGGTCCAGTGCTTTGAGATAGGCGTTGCATTTGAAGGAACAGCATCCAGTAGCTGTACGATGCCATATGACCATAGCAATGGGGGCTGAAGAGAATGCCATCCAGAAGGCGGACAACCTGCAGGCCATGTAGAAATGCCGTTCAGCACTATGCCGCGAGAGAAACGTACAGGAAGAGGTGGACCTCCAGAACACGTAGCATGGCCTGGCATGAAGATCGCAACACTGTGCCGGTGGATATCACGAGAAAGGATACTCCGTAGGTTACGTAGATAGATATCCTGTTCGTCAACGGTGACCAAGTGGCGTGCGTTGGAAGCGACGTTACTGCAGGACGACAGAGTTCGGAAGAGATAAGACGCCATGGAAGCGAAAGAGCAACGTCGTCGCCGCGAGCATTGAGAGAACGAACGCCGAGGATCACGTAGATATTCCGTGAACCATCAGCAACCGTGAGCGGTGCCTTGATGGGGACTCCATAGTAAGAGAGAAGACGACGGAGGAGGACACAAGATGCTTTGGAGTTCTGGGAGTAACACCACAGCGAGGAGGATACAGTTGGCCTGCAGCATCTCCAGCCTGCGGAGATTGTATCATCATCCATGAGCATATGCTGTGCTCGGAGGGCGGTTTGGATCAAGCTGACGGCTGTTCGAGCCGAGAGTCGCACTTGATATTTGTGCCGGCCGCGAGAGGGCTGTAACGAGCAATACGGAGACAAAAAAGAGGTATAGCAATATGCCATGCGGCCTCGGCGAGCTTGCGTTGTGTTACACCGGACCCCTGAAGACCCGTGGAAGCCGCGGACGATGCTCGAGGTTTGGAAGAGCTGCGAGGCGGACGTGGCAACGGGAAGAAAAGGGAAGAGTATTTGTGTCCCATGGGAATCCGGCCATGGCGGTGTAATGCGCTACAAGACAGCCACAACAGATAGCGAGGGCTTGACAAGCCACGGATACTGCAAGAGGGATACCCGGGCCCAAGACTACTGTAGTGAGAGGCAGGATGAGAAGGACTGAGGGGTTCGATACATCATACAGGGATAAGGCGCCGTCAACGGATGTATGCGATGGGACGAGAACCTCGTGACAGTATGTCAGCGGTGCGCGGAAGCGAGGAACGCCATTCGCGAGTCTCCAGGGCTGCGAGACCGTTGCGGGCGGCGAGGAGGAAGGACAGGACTCGCAGTGATACAAGCACACGTTTTGCTCATAGCATCGTGTCTGTCCGGAGATACTGCTCGGTGATGGCGATGGCAATTTCTTGAGAGCATAACAGGCTACAGACACACGAGAGGCTCGAGGAATAGTGAGGAGCATCAGGGAACAGGAGCTTTGGCGCCTTGAAAAGGCGCGGGCTGGTATCAATGCAAAGCCGATGAGCCTCGGAAGCCTGTCGGCTCGGTGAAAGCCTTCATCCATGAACATAGAGCGAGAGGACGCTGGAAAAAGGGATAGCGAAGCGGGAGAACGTCAAGCGAGGAAGCAAGTTCAATTCTCGTGCACGCGTTGTCGTATCCGTCCTCCCAGCGCCTCTTTCGATTGAATGTCGATGTCGGGTTCTGTAGTGCCATGCCGATGTAGCCTCGTCTGTACTCTCCCTGCTCATTTTGATGTCTTCGTATGTCTAAAAGCGCGGCCATAATTCCAATGCTTCAAAGCCATTTCCACTCGACCGGTATTCTTCCCTTTCTAATGTCCCCAAGCAGGTGGAATGAGGCCGGCGACACGTCCAAGTCCGTTTGTTTTTTACAAAGCTCGCAAAGCCCACCCACCTCCAGTGTCACGTTGCCCTTCTCTGTCCATGCAAAAATCTTCTTGCCGCAAATTGAGTCATCTGGGTAGCTTTTCTCGGGGATTGTGAAGACTGTCCACCAGCTTGGATGTACTGCGACGAAGGGTCCCGAGCATTCGTATCCGCACATCTCTCTGCCTGTTGGGACGTTGTAGTAGGTCATATCGCCTTTGTGGGAATTTGTGCTGCGTCGAGGGAGGAAGGAGGCGTTTCGCGAGGAGGATTGCGGTGCTGTAGAGGCGTAACTCACTGACAGGAGCGTCAGCATGGCAGAGAGAAAGGCTATCATCATAGCAGAGAACTGCGGCCAAGGTAGTAGTGCAGCAATACACGAGGCGGTTCTTGGGAAATATGCTCGAATTCTTTTTGAGGTACCAATGCGTGCCGACAGTCCTTAAAAACTTTCTTTGTTCGCCCACGGATTGGTGCGGTGTTTCGACAGTCCTCAAGACTATTCATCATGTACATACCCACAGGGAGTCATCTATGAAGTCCCCGCAATTGTCACACAATATGCAGGCGAGACTGACGCGTTCCCGCCAGGTCAAGGTTGGCGGCGGGATCTCGTGGGTGAGAGGATCGGCGAAGGAGACGCGCTTGGGCAGTCGGGAGAGCTCGATGCCGCTGTCGTCGTCGGTGGTGATGGGCTCGACCTTGGCCATGATGTGTGATGTGGTCAATGTAGGTAGTAGGCGATCCCGTCCCTTGCTTCGGTGTTATGAACCCGCTTGGGATTCTTGTGGAATGCAAACCCAACGGTCAAACCTCATTTATCCACCACCACGCTCTATTTGATGCGCGTATGGCAATGCCCGATTCCTTTCTTCTACTGATGTCTAGGTAAGGCCACAACGTGTCTAGTGGCCATGCCTGCCCGTGAGCTTTCAATACTTGCCAAAGCAGGAATGCAACCCTTTCCGCCGCCTCCATTTGGCGAACGATAGCAGGATGGGCCGGCGAAGGCTCTTATCGCAGCTTGAAGACCTTTCGCCATGACCAGAGACAATGCGTCCTCGAGAGACATACCACGAGCAAGGAACTTGTACATCTAGCGCCGTGTGTTCACGGCACGCATCGATTCGCCGACGACACATACACGGTTATCTCGGGCCAAGAGATGGAATCGTCAGAGCTGGAAGAGAAGAGGCAGCCAACGAACAGCTGCTGCGGTCAGGTCTATACGCAGCGGAGTACATTCCCTGCTCGACAGCAACACACCTGCCGCCGAGCGCGGATCAGGAGCCGCCATCCAGACACGCTCATCTCCTCGAAGGTGAGACTACGAGGTGACAACACACCTGCGAGGTCATACACCGCAGCTTGGCAAGGGCTACGTTGGAGTCTCGAGCCAGTAAGAGTTCGCAGTCCGCTATCGCTGAATCATTCTGTATTGCGATGCCAGACCATGATCTCTGTTGCCGAGCGACAACGTGAGGCTAAGCATCATCATGCTGAGCCAGAACGCCGCTGTGTCTTAAGGAAAACTGTGTCCAAGCAGCGGACTATACAGGGAAGCGCGCCCCGATACATCGAGAAACAGACACGCTTGAATGACAAAGTGGCCGGTCATGGAACAGACCACAATATCCGGCAATGAAGAGCCAGCCCTTCTCACAGACCAGCGACCGACTGGCACCTTCATCTGCCGCGGGACGGCACGCTCTGAGAGTCAGGAAATGCAGTGACAGAGACTGTTCTGAAAACCCGTCGTTGGCTAGCATCATCGTTACTGAACCACCAACATCCGCTGTCACCACTGCTACTGCAACCAACAGCCACTTCCACCACTGCACTTCTGCACCGGGATGCACTGGACTGGGTCGAATGCATACCATGGCTCCTGGACACCACTGCAACAAGTCCGGCTTCGACAGCCGACTCCTGCTCGCCTCCCCGTGGATATGCGTCTCACGATTGCGCCATGGGGCCCCGAGAAACCATCACAGCCGCCGGTCAGACAGTAGGGCATGACTGCGGCTGGCCTTGGACACAGCGATGACCTCGCGTCCCCCGGCGATGACGTTGGGAGCGAGTATCACACAAGTGACTGACCAAGCTCGTGGCCGTTGCTTTGCACGCCCCTGGCGTTGGACCCGGCGGGACAGGATGCGAATTATTGTAAGGCGCTAGAGATTATGATGAGAGGGCACGGAGTATATCGAAGCGCTGGCGAATGCTCTCAGTGGCATTTGCCGACAGTAGACGCTCAGGTCGTGACGGACCAATTTGGTTACCAATATGGTATTCGAGCACCGCAGGAAGAAAGAAGGACCTCCACGACAAGAGATGCCATTTGCACGCGGAGAAGCCATTTTGGGTCCAAATCGCTCATCGCGGCAGGGCCTTGACGAGTGTCAGCCCCAGCCACGCCACCGAGGAGCAATTCAGTGCCATGATGCAGCGGCATCCGTAACCTACACGTCTAAAGTAGACCCCAATACACTTAATCGATCTCATTCGGTGGGCCAAGACCGGAAGAAGCTGCGAAGTGCAGCGACTCCATCAAAGAGCTCTTGATAAGAGTGCAGGCGATGATCTTCTGCAGTCATCGAGCCATTTTGCAAGGCATCGAAGAGCGGATCCGAGCAAAGCTGATGGCAATGATCCTAGAACGCCACCAGAGATGCATTCCGAGGTCGTGGACACTGGCTTAGCTGCCTCAGCATACTTCGACCAGACCCCTAGTGGACGGTGAGGGACGCGTATCACTGTTCGGCACTTGGTGAGGGTGCTGTGTCGCGCCAAAGTCAGAACGTGAAACTGGCGTAGACCTCTGGACTCGATCGAGGGCAGAGGACTTTGACAGACCCAAGGGAGTCCTTGCCGATTGTGATATGCCTGCTGCTGCTCGGTTGTCCAGGAGGTTCTTTTCGCCAATTGTTGACTGCCTTAGAGACACCATTGCCAGGCTAAGTCTCTGTCCGTTCACTGAAAGCGACCGGAGGATTGATCTGAAGCGGAGAGGAGCTACCTCAAGCGAGAAAAAATCCGCCAGCAAAATAATCTTCTTGGTTGGCAAACGATGCTTTCTGCGTCGTACAGCCTAGGATCATTCCCAAGGCTTCATAACGGGCCTCCACGCCTGTCTACTCGCATGGGCATCGTTTCTACCCTGGTGGCGTGGTAGGAGATAACTCTTGGCCGCAGCTCGGGACACCGACGGCTCCGGATCAGCTTCCTGATGCGAAACGGCCTCCACGACATCGCCATTGAATGCTGCGCAACTGAAGACAACCCCCTCTCCACGATCAGAGGCTTTAGGATCTATGCCATCCAGCTTTTTGAGTCCCACGCACGGCTCGTCCCAATCGAACAGCAAGAAAAGGTCGAACATGCCTTCGACTTCAGCAGGATACGGCTGAGCAGCGGCAAGATTCATGCTACCCACTATTTGAGTGAGCGCGTATGGACGATAGCGCCCTCTGGACGTGGCAAATGTGGCGGTCAGAGGCCTTGGTCGGATCAGTTGCAGATTGATTCTCTCAGTGATTCGATGGTCGGCGTATCGATAGCATCTTGGTTCCGCTGGAGGCTCGTGATGCAGGTAAGTCTTACCTGCTGGCTTGGGAAGGTGGCCGTCTAGCCTTGCTGCCTCCCAACGACAAAGGCCCCGGCAGATCGACGGCGTCAAAATGCAGAAAGATACTGCATGACTACCTCGTCAAGGGGGTCTCCAGCTTTATTGTCATCAGGATTTCTCCGTTGTGTGTTCTTGTCGTTCAGTGGACCTGGACCAGTGGTCCGGCTGAGGAAAACAGGGCATCATATGTCATGCACTATCATATGAACATACACTGGTCCGAAACCCAAAGCTCATGAATCGTCCCCATACGTCTGCAAGCAGACCAGTGCAGCGAAACCCATCATCAGCTGCCGCCTTCTGGCCAGTTCCCGCTTTGCATGCCGTATCGCCATACCATATATCCGAGTACGCCGGCTATGCTACCAATCCCTGAAGCACCTACTTTCCTGCACAGTCTTGACCGGCCGACAGCTTGGCCGGCACCTCGCCTCGCAGCAGCAGCTGCTCCAGCTACTGTCTAGGTCACACTCTAGTCGTCGACCCCCATTTGTCCCTCAGGTTCCAGCAGTCTCCATCTACGATCCTCTCACTCTATCTCTTGTCGCTCGTACATTAGCCTGAACATGCCAGGTGCCATAAGTATCGTGAATGCGAGAGGGGTCATGCTAGTCGATCGCAGTGTCGTTGGCAGAATCGTTCGTTTCAGCGTGGTGCCAGCCCTTTGCGCTTTGCGGGCTCGCAGAGCTCTCTGCACCGTTTCGATGCCTAGCCCGACTGTTGCTGCCACGGTACAGGACGTGGGACCATAGCAGAGCGTGCGCTAGAGGCTGGTCTTCGGCGTGTGTCGAGTGTGGGAAGGACCGCGACATGATGATGAATTGAGGGGAGTTTGCTGACGGTGCGATATTGCTTGGGTGTTTGTTTGGCGTGGTAAATTCGGCTTCGACAGACACACTGCATTGCTTTTCTGGCGCGAAGAGCGCGAAGGACCTACCTTATCGATCTCATGAAGACACTACGACTGTGCCAACGATGGTGGCTGTCGCTTCCAATGATTAAAAGCAGTCCCTCTCTACTGCGAGCCGTTCGTATAGAAGCGTCGATGCTGTTGAGGAGAAGCATGGTGCATGGCATGGCGCTTTTCCTGCTGAGGAAGGATGAAGCTTTATTCTAGGTCTAGAACTACGGCCAAGAGCGATGAATAAGCGGCCTAGAACTACCACTTTTCGCAATGCAAATTCGACCTTCGACTTAACAATCGACGGCAAGAAGCCGGTTGGGGTGTATAGCATTCTTTGCTACATTGTGTTGGAATGAGCATCAATCGGTGCGCGACGACATATGCAGGCCATGGCAGCCTTTGACCACTGGCGTGATGCGTCTTCTGAATATGCACGATTACACACGCTCTTGGCCCGATCCAAGCGCGCAGACACAGCGGCCACCATCACTCCCGTTCTCGTGGATGGAGTGACCACCCAGAATGGGCAATGTACGAAAACAGAGGCACTTCTGACTCTATCGATGCCGCCAGTCTCTCTGGACCTTGCATTCTCAACGCAAGCAGCGCTACTCTTCCGTTGCGAAACAGGCAGAATGTCTCTCGGCGTCACTGCCGATTCTGGCTCGGCAAGCGACGTGGACTACGCTCATGCAATACGAGAGCAGTATAAAGAGCTTCCTCAATCTCAACCAAGCTCTTATTGGTGAGATACACTTGCACAACGCAGCAAAGCAAGCTGCAGAGTAGCTGTAATAAAATGGCTGGACCTGGAATTCAACCTGGCTGGAAGTCGACTTTTCAGATCCAAAGAAAGCTATGGAGGCGACTCGCGATTCCAATAATTGTCCCCTGGCCAATCTTGGCATCCACAAGGTCGTTAGCGTGATCATGCCTGACGCCGATGGGATGGTCAATATCAAGCTGGAGAGACGCAGGGCGGCCACATCATCGCCGCATCTCCGCCAGATCAGACTGATGTTGAATCTGCTACGAAACAATCACGGCTTTTGACGACAACAAGGCAGTCAGGTTCATGGCGAACGGCATATGGCTGTTGAAGTCGGACATCGCCAATATCGTGGAGAAGGGAGGTCTCAAGGCTCTTTACGACAGACTGTATGGAGATGGGGAGAAGCACAGATGCACTTACACCGAGACCAACCTGAGTAAGATGCTTGAGAACAGTAAGCTCCAAAGGGTTTAGGGAATAGGTTACGATCAGCGGTCCACAGGAGTGCACTTCGACTGCAGCCGTGAACTGCTCTAATAGACCTTACTTGCTACTTTTTGCAGCTCACTGTACCGTACAGATACAGAAATCTCGAGGACGGCGATGAGGCTATCACTCTGACTAGTGCGGGTTGATGACCGAAGGCGTTCCTAAAGCCGCAGTAGGCGGGAGGAACATACCTACAGAGTGAGGAGCCTTCGAAAGACCCGGATAATCCACAATCCATGTCCGATCTCATCCAGGTCCTTCTCAATCGCGCCCGTGAGACCGACAAGTACGGAACGATGCCGGCACTTTCCGTCTTTCACGCTCTGTGGGACATGAGAGCAAGACTCAGCACAAATTCTCCAGAGGCTCTCATCAAGGAGATCTTGGTCGTGTTGCGGGACCCTCGGCGGAGACTGGTGGCGTCACGTCAGATATGCAAGCTGAAGAAATTCCTGTGGAAGAATGTACGAAGGACCAGGAGATGGAGGCACATAAGGCGGAAGACTTTTCGGGGTGTTGGTAAGTATGTAGCTGGAATGTCGGCGCCGCAGGATGGTGGTGTATCGACGTTGCCGACTGGACATGGGCAACGGGTGCGTCGTCGACACAATTCGGGGACGTAGCATGTCTTCCTTGTTTTGGTAGACTACTTGTAGCTTACATGCTAGCTACAGAACATGTCCCTCCCAAACTGTACCGGACTGTCCCCCCGGTCCTTGTGATGCTAACCTGACTGCTAAGCTGGAAAGTGACCTGGAGTAAATCTTACTTGTCGCTCTACAATAGGTGGTTCTCGTGAGAGCTAGAGCCGACCTCCAGGCGCGTGGGAAGCACTGTATACCTGGAGTTGCTTGGTGCCAATGGTCTGAGAGCTGATGGATTGACTCTCCCAGCGAAACAAAATGATGGGCACGTAAGCGGACTGGGTGGTGTCGCTTGACGGGTAGCAAGCATGTTGAGAGTCACTGTCTGCATTAAGGCACGTGAGCAGCAGTGTAGCCTTAAAAAGCTAAGCTCCCTCGACGAACTCGTTTCCTTACGGCATCGTCCACATTCACACACTCATCTTCATATCAATCTTTCCATGCGGTTTATACCCCACCACCTCAAAGTCGTCTGGCGTCCACCCATCAATCTCACAGCCCACGTCCTTTTTCACCTCCAGCGTCGGGAAGTCTCTTGGCTGCCTCGTCAACTGCACCTCCAACGCCTCCTTGTGATCGAGGTACACATGCGCGTCTCCCATTGTATGTGTTAGGCTCCCGGGCACCAAGTCCGCAGATCGCGCGATCATGTGCGTCAAGAGTGCATAACTCGCGATATTGAACGGCACTCCCAGACCCATATCGTTGGAGCGCTGGTAGAGGAGGGTATGGAGAGTTCCCCTCTTGCTGCCATCTGCTCGTGTTGGGGAGGGAGCCGGGATCGAGACGTAGAATTGCGCGAACATGTGGCAGGGCGGGAGGGCCATCTTTTTGAGGTCTGCGGGATTCCATGCTGAAAGGATAATCCGCCGATCGTATGGATTATGCTTCAGTTTGTGGATGACTTCGGCTAGTTGGTCAACTCCTTGACCTGTGTAGTCGTCGTGAGAGGTCTTGTATTCCGCTCCGAAATGACGCCATTGAAAGCCGTAGACTGGTCCCAAGTCTCCCGTTTCTCTGTAGCCTAGTCCTACGGAGTCGAGGTATTCTCGCGAGCCGTTGCCGTCCCATATGTGTACGTTCTGATCTTGGAGCGTCTTGGCGTTGGTATCTCCTGCAACGAACCAGAGGAGCTCGGCGAGGACAGCGCGGAGGAAGACGCGCTTGGTTGTGAGGAGTGGGAGGATCAGGCTGCCGTCAGGGCGGGAGAGGGTATATTTGTGTTGAGGGGGGAAGGGTATCGATAATGTTCCAGTGCCTGTTCGGTCGGGACGGTGTTCGCCGTTGTCGAGGATGTTGCGGATGAGATTGAGGTATTGGAACTCTTCATGGGGTGTGGCGAGGGACGGTTGGATGATTTCGCCGGAGGGTGTAGTTGTAGACTGGGCGGGCTCGTGTTTCAGGCCATTGGGTGGGGACATTGTGTCATACGATCTTGTCAGTGGTGGACTGCTGCTGGCATTTCAGCAGTCGTAGGTGTATTCGTGTATTCGAAGCGAATTGGCAACGTCCAATGCACGACGCGACGGAAGACGCGACGCAAGACGCGAGCCCCGTAGCGTGGCTGCAGGGATCATCGGTACTCGGCATGACGGCATCGGCAGCTAGCCACACAGCACCCTGAACGTGGCAGTTCATCGTCACATGAAGAAGCACTTTAGCCTCAACATTTTACTACTTTCACTCACCACTCCAGCTCGAACATGGCACACGGCGACCGGCGGTGGTACACCTACATACCAGAATACCTCCTAGGTCTCGCTATTGTATGCGCCCACCCTATGCGACCCTCCCGTATGTTCGAGACACTAACATACCTTACCACCTAGCCCATCGCCGCCTGGTACGCCGCACAGCAGATCATGCGGCAACTTGATCCCGATCGCGCGCAGAAAGCCGAAGCCGAGCAGAAGAAAATTGCTGCATCCCAGCGACTCTCGAATATCTTTTCCAACCACGACAGAGACCGCGAGGACGACTATGAAGACGCCTACGACGATGAGGAAGATACCAGAGATCGAAGGCCGCGGAAAGAAGAGCTGACTTTGACGACATACGAACAAACAATTGCCATGGAAGTTGTACAGCCGACGGAGATACCCGTAACCTTTGAAGACATCGGTGGGCTCGACGAGATCATTGAAGAGCTGCGCGAATCTGTGATATACCCTCTGACCATGCCCCATCTATACGCCAACCACTCTTCGCTTCTCACAGCACCCAGTGGCGTATTACTATATGGACCACCTGGTTGCGGAAAGACCATGCTCGCAAAGGCGCTTGCACGAGAATCAGGCGCAGCTTTCATAAATCTGCACATCTCCACCTTGACTGAGAAGTGGTACGGCGATAGCAACAAACTTGTCGCAGCCGTCTTCTCCCTGGCCAGAAAGATACAACCTGCGATTGTTTTCATCGACGAGATCGACGCAGTGTTGGGACAACGAAGAAGTGGAGAGCACGAAGCTAGCGGAATGGTGAAGGCAGAGTTCATGACACATTGGGATGGCCTCGCATCTTCAACATCGGACAGCGGGATGCAAAGAATCTGTATACTTGGCGCAACTAACAGAATCCAGGATATCGACGAAGCGATTTTGAGGAGAATGCCCAAGAAGTTTCCCGTATCATTACCGAACGCTGGTCAAAGGCGGCAAATCTTTGAGCTTACTTTACGGGATACGAAGATTGATACCGGCTATCTCGAGCCGCTAAGAGATCCTAAGAACGTCAACGAGTATCTGGCATCCACTCGGCGACCTGCCTTCGATCTTGATGTTCTAGTGCGTGTATCCGCTGGCATGTCAGGAAGTGATATCAAGGAAGCGTGTAGAGACGCGGCGATGGTGCCTGTAAGAGAGGCGATCAAGTACGCCAGAGCATCTGGTGGGAGCATGAAGAAGAGCATAAGGAGTGATGCTGTGAGAGGACTGCAGACGGACGACTTCTTTGGCAGAAAGGGCGGCGCTTCGCAGCTGGAAAGGACTTCTGCACCTCCGATGAGTATCGAGGCAAGCGAAGACGAAGATGCAATGAGTGACGGAAGTGGCACCACAGAAGAGGTGGATAATTTCGATGAAGTGGAAGAGGTCCTTGATCCGACGAGGAGTTAGCATGGCGCGAATGAGATCTTAGCTCCTGTACGGTCGAGTTTGGATACAGTACTTCCTGGAAGTGGCGCACAACATGACTAGGCGAGTGAGAAGGGTTGTTGAGGCGGTCACTTCATCACGACATGCATATGCGGCAGCGTACATGTCTTAAACGCGGAGACCAGCTCCAGCTGCGCAATGATGGTATCTGCCCCGGTCCTCAACATATTCGCTCCCTGCTTACTACATCTATGATGTGGAGACAACAGCCGAACTCCTGCTCGATACCCGCTTCAGCCACGACCGAACGTCTTCTAGAATCCTCGAAATACCCACAGCCTGCTCGCCGCATGAGCAGGAGGCTCAAGAGATGAGCGCTTCATTATGATATTGGTACGAGTGCGGTGGCTGGGAACCGCTGCTCTGCGCATCTGATTTATGCAGAATATGACGTTTTGTGCGAGGGCGTGGCGTGATGCAGGGTGGTTTGGCTGGTATAGATCGAGTCTCGACATCTCGGCAACATGTGATGATCAACCCTGCTGAACCCGCAGGCACATTCTCGTCTTTATGTCATGCGGGTACCTTTCCCGTGGGCACACTTGCACGTGTGGAACCACACCTCTCATGTGTACTTCAGATCACAGCGCACCTTTTTCTAACTCGACATTGCGGAAAGCCCTTCGTACACCATACTACTTCCGACAGTTTAAGTATGCCTGGCAGCTTAGCTCTCCCATACAACCACTATCCTACCGCGGAACTTACAAAGTTTGCAATATGTCGCGGCTTCAACTTGGTGCCTACTTCGAAAAAGCCATCTCATGGTCGAAGACGCAGAGAACTACTCGATGTCTTGGAATACGCTGGTGAGTTGGACGGGCCACAGCATGACATGACGCGCTACCGAGATTGAAACTCACGTGGCGTACTAGATGCGAGTTGAGATTCCCAATTTTGGAGCTGCCTGGGGAGCTGATCAATCTGGTCTATCAGGAGCGAGCTTCTCATAAGCTAGCCGAATGATGACGGAATGGTAAAGTGTTCCCCTGAGGTTCTCGCCACCTGTGGTAAGTTGAAGACGGAAGCATCAAACATACTCTACGCCGATAGTTCTGTCGAGATCCGCCCGTGTCCAGATGGAGTGGAGCATACACCAACGGCATCAAATGCGGCTCTTACCGACCCACCTTGACGTCCCCCATCACCAGGCCTCTAGAGTTCGAAACGATGAGTACCCGAAGTCCCCGCGCCGGTGCCGGTCCTTCCGCCTTCTCTGATGTCTGAAATCGACCGCCATTCCTTCAAAAAACCACTTTCGCACCTCTGTCCAAGTCTCACCACTCCCTCAGCGCCTTCTTGCAACTAGACCACGAGATGCGCAGTTAGCTTCTGCGTCAATTTCGCTTTTCCCCAGCAAGCTCGATGCACTAGCAAAAGAGCGGTGGGTGGCACACACGCTTCTACGATGAGGTATAGGATCGAAATCGGCTTCTGAGAGATGGTGGTGAAAGGGCGGTCTCGAGCGGCGTGGCCAGGCGCGTCATGGAGGGAGTTCTTTGTGATGGGGCTGGGACTCCAGGAATGTCGATCCTTCTTCACATTGCATATGTATCTGAAGTCCTCATGATTACAGAAAAAAACAATAATCAAATCAAGGGAATCTTGTCTTGTCGAAGCCTTCATATATACCATACCATACCATACCATACCGCATCCTCCACAAGCACCGCCGAAGACGACTCCCGACCCTATTGTACGGTACAGCATCGAAGAAATCCAATGTAGAGAACTGCATTCCATTTCTCTGGGAATAGATACTCTCTTTAGCCTCTTCTCCCATCTCCAATCGCCGAAGGATGCGAACTGCCTTCAGTCTTAGAGCTGGAAAAGTAGTCCCCTCCCTTTCCTATTCCGGAAAGGACCATGACAAGATGTACAAGCACCATACTATACCTGCTCGCTTGTGCTGGCAAGCGCGATCTGGGACGAGTAGGCGTATGCATAGGCGATCGGTGGAGGCTTGACACGAAAGCGAGCTAGACTGGCTGGCGCCGTGTATTTAGTCTCTCTCTCCTAACTGCTCGCTTCAGAATGTGGTGTATTAGTCCTGCAGGGAGGCACATTCATACACCCTCTAGAGAATTCACATCGTTACTCACTTAGTCAGAGCTGTATGTCTGGATGCACATGCATATGCTCACGGTGTGCCGAAAAGGATGATGATGAGCATATGTATATCGTCCAAGACAGAGCAGAGCTTCTCCTAAAAGCGAAGCACTTACCGTCCTAAGTTCTCCACGACGACTGATAGTGAGAGTTTGTTCGTTTCGTTGCCTTCCGTTCCCATCAAGGGTCTGGACACTTCATAGAGTTCGGGGAAAGGAGTTTCAAAGGTGCTGCCCCATCGGTTGCAGAGAGAGGAGGTTGCGAAGTTGATTTGATATTGGTAATTGGTCAGGATATGATAATGATGTTAAAGGTGATGTGCGAGCTGTGGTTTGGGGCTGTTGTCTCTTTTCCTTTTTCCCTCTCTTTCTTTCTCCCCTTTCTCCCTCCCTCCCTCCCTCCCTTCCCCTTCCCTCCAGTTCCAGAGGCACCTCCATCAAAAACCCTCACAACCACCTAGAACACCAACCAGACTCCTTCTCTCTCAGACTCCCGCATGTAAGCCTAGAAGAGATCTTCGCCGCTCTCACATCTGTTCCTACTCTCTCTTCAGTAGTAGTACCTCAACTCTCTTCCCCTCAGCCTTGACTTCCCCGCCGGTGGTGCTTTTGCCTAGAAGCAAGCAACAAGCAAGCTCTGGTCCGATGCAGGGACATACACACCTACGTCTGAAATTTCGACCGGCCCCGGCGTCCTTTGCCGCTGTAGGAGGTAGCCTAGCCTGGGACGGTGAAGACCCTACTCAACGAGTAAGAAAGAGATCGAAGGACGGTTAATAAATTTGTGGGAAAACTGTTGGATACGTTCGTATCTCGTTCTCGTCCTGGTTAAACGCATGCACGAGAGCCCTTCGATTGTGCCCTCCACTTAGTGCACCGCACCATTGCTCACGCGCTCTAACAAGGCAAGCCAAGCCAAGAAAGAGAAAGAAGTTACGAAAACTCGTGCTGTCCCATCCAAGCCCATGCGTCATCACTAGCCCCACTAACCTCTAACAAACTGCACACCCTCATTACTGACCTTCTTTTCCTTCCTTCCGGCGCAATGTTTGACAATCCACGGGTGTACCTCGACCTCGTCCAAGTTCAGCCTCTTCTCCGGATCCAGAACTAGCAATCTCTTGATAAGGTCTCTAGCCTCGGGACTGACATAGCTGGGAACTGTCATTTCGCCTCTGGCAATCCTCCGCTGGGTCATGACCGGTGTGTCTTCGAAGGGTGCTTCGCCGACGAGGAACTCGTAAGTCAAGACCCCGAGAGACCAGAGGTCAACTTTTTCCGTGTACCAGTTCTCTTCCCTGCCGGGCTTGATCATCTCGGGTGGGAGGTAGTCGAGGGTTCCGCACATTGTGTTCCGTCTGTTGTTCGGTGCGTGAACAGACCAGCCGAAGTCGGATATCTTGATCTCGCCGTGTAAGCCGACGAGGATGTTTTCGGGCTTGATGTCTCGGTGCATTACGTGTTTTTTGTGTAAATACTTCAATGCGCTCGCCATCTGCGCGACGTAGCCCGCGGCTTGTGGTTCGGGAAATCGTTGTGCTTTTCGGAGGTGTTTGTAGAGTTCTCCCTTTCCGGCGAACTCGAGGATGAGGAAGATGCGTTTGGTGTCGTGGAAGTGCCCGTACAGACGCAGGATGTTGGGGTGTGCCAAATTCGATTGAATCTCAATCTCGCGACGAACTTGCTTCTCAACCTTTCCTGCCTGCAGCTCAGACTTGTGTAGTACCTTCAATGCGCACACATATCCCGACGATCGTTCGCGGGCCAGGTAGACGCGGCCGAACTTGCCCTTGCCCAACGGCTTGCCGATTTCGAACATGCCGAGATGCCATTGTTTCGGTGGAGGCTTGGGTGCGTCTCGCTGTACCGCCGACTGTGGATCTGAGGGTCGCGATTCGGTGGAGGGTCGTTGTGCGGCTTGTGATGGGAGCGTGATCTTGGTGAGAACTGTCGGGGTGGGCTTCGTGCCCGCGTTGGGTGCGAGTTTCTGGAGGGGCAGTTTCATGCGCGATGGTGCGGTTGTTGTCGGTGCGCCGAGATTCGACAGGGAAATGGCATGGCTGAGTGAGCTCTTCGCAGCGGGTTAGTTAGTATGCGGTTTCCACCAGCAAGACTGCTCGTGCTTGCATACCTTTGGCTGATGCTTCGGCGGTGGTGGTGCTGTGCTGTCATGATTCTCGTCCTGCACCGATATGCCCTCGAAGCGCTGCTCCAGCGTCTGTATGTCTGCCATTAGGCGTTGTTATTGCGAATGAATGTGCGACTGACGTTCAAGGATGACGATTGGTGGTGATTGCAAACGTCAAGTGGTTGCAGGCACTCTGCGAAGCTTCGAACAATAACAACAGTCGCCTCTTCCTCATCTCCACAGCAACAATCTCGATCGCCATCAGCCCCACCTCTCGCCATTCACCTCTCCAGCTTCACGTGAACATTCATACACAGCGGTACACTGGCCAGCCATGGCGCAGCAATACGGCACAAAATCACACATCTCACCGAACTTGCAATGGCGAATCACCACACGCAAGCAGCCCATCCTCAAAGCCGAGCCGATCGAATCACTCTCCAACGACATCGGCATCCCGATCCCCGAGATGATCTTCGGCGACAACTTCGTCTCAGTCACACATCTCCCCACACAATGGACGCTCAACTTCAACGCACGAGACGCGCTGGATCGTGTGAGCAAGAATGAAGAAGGAATGCTGCAAGTCGCGGTCGCAGAAGAATGGAAGAAGGATCGGCGGGGACAACTCGCTGGAAATGCGGATGCTGTGCTGGGACTGGGTGTGAAGGGTGTCGTGAAACCCTTTGATTGGAGCTATAGTACGGACTATGCTGGCACTACAAGCGCAAAGAAGGGAGCATGGAGCCCAGCATCTCAAGACGAAGTGATCAGGACAGACCTCCTATCCCGCCAAGATCCCATCCTCTTCTTCGATGCAGTTGACTTATATGAGGACGAACTGGCAGACAATGGGATCGCCCTCCTCAATATCAAGGTCCGCATGATGCCAGAACGCTTACTCGTGTTGAGCAGATTCTTTCTCAGGCTGGATGGAGTCATCGTGAGGATCCGCGACACGAGGGTGTATGTGGAGCACAGCGGGAAGAAAGTTGTGAGGCAGTATACGGCGAAGGAAGAGAAGTATGAGGTTCTGAAGAAAGAGCTGGAGAGGAGGAGGGAGAATGTGCCAGAAGCGTTTAGGGATGATCGCCTGTTGGCGCCCATGCTGAGGACTGTGGAGGACAAGGTTGAGGTCTTCGAGGTGGATTGAGCTTCTGCCTGTTGGGATCTGCATCGCGAGCGTCCATCCAACAGCACGCAAGGCCCTAGATGCATCTGCCGTGGTCCAGCTATTCGAACCCACCGTCACTTCCGGCTGCTTCGTTCGCTTCTGGGGGGTTTCCTTAGTCGCTGTCCTCAATGCTTGGTCGTCGATTCGCAGGGACCGTGTTCCAGCTGTGGCCATGCAGCGCATTGTTGTGGGCGCCGGCTCGCTGCCCAGTTTGTCCCTCAAAGCGGTGATGAAGCGCACCAGCTTGGTTGCCTCATCACCAATGGCCTGATGAAGGTACTATGTGAGATTGTCATCTTCTGGTACGATCGCGAGGCAGACTGCACAAGAGTTGCGATTGATCTCCCACCCGACTCGATTGGCTTCGAGACTCACTCGGATGACCATCTTGCAGGAATTCACGCCTCCCGAGCAGCAGGTATGGCTGCGCCTGGAAGATTTTGCGAGAGAAGCGGCACACACTGAGAATGATCTCCAGCAATACTGTGATTGCACATTGTGGCCGGCTCCGGATCCAGTATCTCGCCTTGTCGAGTTGCCGTAATGTCATGCGCCGGCTGTCGGCGCCGATGTGGACGATGAACTTTTCGCGGCCATAATAGATGCCCGTGGTTTCAATTCGCAGCGCACGGCGTACTTGTGTGATGCCGACTTCAGTGCGATAGGAGTCGTGTGGGGTTTGGTTGTCATACTCGTTCCAAATACACTCGTCCTCTTTGTTCGGCTTCTCGTACTCCTTGCGGCCGCGGGTGTCGATGATGGTGTTGGTTGGCAACACGATGTGGTAGACCTTGTTTCATAGCTCTGCAGTTAGTCTGCGTCCCCGTTGGCGGGTTTGATGAGTTTGCGGTGTTGTTCGTCCATGTCGTGGTATGGGTGGATATTGCTGGGAATATTGTGATGATGAGGAAGCGGTTGAATGAGGGGACCCGTAGTTATGAAGAAGCACTAAGCCTACTCTTGCGACGGCAGCATATGATCACAGTACGTTCCAAGCATTGGCTTCACTTGACTCCAGTAGTCTCCATCGTACGCATCATCACATGCTCACAGACATCGACAGAAAAGCAGTAAGCCTTTTTCGGAGACGGAAGATTGAGCTTGCGGTACCCGGGCAGCAGTACCTGGGAGAAGGGACTTGGATTGCTACGGACTTCTGGAATGATTCTCGCTCTTCTTGTCACTAACAAGATATGGGAAGGAGGGCAAGGCTCAGGAAGAAGATGCTGGACCATGCCTGGGCGGGGTAGAGTCGTAATAAGGCTCAGGAACAGAGTCTCTAAGAAACTCGTCAAGTACGGACCAAGCAGTCTCTGGATCGGGTCTCCCTTCAGTCTCGCAGAATGTCCCGCCCCGAAGGCTGTGTGACCCGGAGTGTAGAGTTGACCGTGTCAGCGAGAACAACATACTGCGAAGCTCACGCTGGCAGTAACGAAGCCCGTCGTCAAGCTCTTAAGACCAGTCTATGGTCTGCAGCCATTGGGTCGGGCCTGCGGGATGGTGATACCACCACGACGTCGTGAGATGATATTTTGGGGCCTCGGGGAACGCTAGAATTGGGGATTTTACCATAGCCCCGAGAGCGCGCGCTCGATTCGGAACTCGACGTGTTGCTTGATATGGAGCTGAGAACGATGAGGCAGGGACTGGGAATTGGTCCAGACTGAGTGTCGTACCCGTGCAAGGAGCGTGTGCTCCGGCGGCTGAGGAAACAAGTTCTGCAGGCTGGTGGATAGCATTGTGTCCGGTACCTCTTGCAATTGGGTTGTGCCTCTGGGCGATGCGTCGGTTTGTTGGAACTGTGCGATGTAGAGACGGATATATTTGTGGTGAAGTCCTGCGCCGCTAGCGTTTCGTTTGAGTAGCGTATTCGCGCATGTGAATGGGGAGAACATGTGGTTGCATGGATACTTGCGCTTTCCGTTTGCTGGCGCGAGGCATGTGCATCGGCTACAACGCCCGCCGTCCTTCCAGGATCAACTTCGGGCTGAACTTCAGCTTCCTCTTTACGTCAACTTCCACCACCACACTCATCGCGCGTCAAGACACGGCCCAGACCATGGACGACGGGCCCATCCGTCAAGATGCCGGCGAAGATATTGAAGGGAGTTCGCAAGCAGTAGCACAAAAAATAAGCCTGGAACGAGAAAGTTGGGCAACGTCCTGCACGCACACACGGCCCATTCAACAATCTCAGGTCCTTTGGCGACCTACCTAGACTGATCAACAAACAAAAAAGTCAAAATCGAGCGTCGTGACTTGTTTGTTCGATATTTTACGACCTCCAACTTGCGTTACAAGTAAATCAAAACTCTTCTACTAGAGCTCGTTCGTAACGTTTGTAGCTCGCTAAGACTAGGTCCGGCTTGCTTGAATATGAATACCCGAGCTTAGTGCGGGATAAGCCGCGGAAGTAAGTGAATATAGAGCGAGCCCGCGATGTCTATCGCTATACTACCTATACCAGTATCAAGGACATCTATAAAAGCCTTGTATATCGGCATTCTGGTAACAGAGACTAAAAACATAGGCGGTATCAGTACTTTCGCCCCACAAGTAGATACCGTAAGGCTTCCAAACAAGTGACGATCTTGGACTTGTTTGTTTGCGGAAGCTGACTGAGCTGTACGGTGCTAACGAGTTCAATTGTAGCAAGGCTTGTTTGCAGAGCAGAGCGAATAGGATGACTTATTTATTAGGCAGTCAAGACCAACCAGCAGAATTGCGAAACAAAATCTACGAACTCATCCTTGTCGACGAAGAGAGCGCAATAGTCGACGGCGAATGCCACCACGGAGATCGCAGGCTAGCAGGTCAACCAGCAGTTACTAAGCTTAATCGCCCAAGTCGAAGCGAATCTTTATCCATCTTCTACGGCCTAAACACGTTCGAGGTTCGCATTCATCGCCGTGACTTTGCCCTTCTCGTGGGGGTACATGAACGCGATGGGGCGTGAGAACAGCAGACACATTAAAAACAACGATCTGCACCTGAAAGACCGATAGACCTGCGGTGAAGGACTCAAGGACTCGGTGCGATGGGTCGCCACTACTGGTCTCGACATCTCCCACTACTCCAGCATTCTCGAGACCAACACAAACAGCTGGTCTAAGGAGCACGAGCCTCACTACATGCCAGCTTCACGAGGCATCAACAAAATTGATAGGTATATGAACGACACCCAGGATATGATTGAATCCGTCTTCGGTTAAGCTAATGACTTGAGCAGGGAGCAGCAGACATCAGAGATTTATGTGCGCAAGGCGTTCCATGAGTGGCTCCTGGTGCACTGCTTCAATTGCACTTGCACCGTCCACCAGACGAGAGCATACGCGGTTGGCGGATTCTGCAGGAGTGGCCGGGCGAAAGAGGGGATTCAGGCTTTGAGCACCGGTGCACGTGAACAGGCCAGGAGGAGAGTCGAAACATGCTACGACTGATTGAATGCCAAGCAAGAAGTGCTATCACCGGGTTATTGTTGACATGGGGCTTCCAAGGAAGCGGCGACTCACTGGGGTGAGTCGCAGTCTTTCTGTACATCATCTAATAAGTCCTCTTCACCGGCGGTATACTCTCCATCTCACTCTTATCCAAGGTATCCATCACCACACCGCGATATCCGATCTTCACTTCAGCCGCGTTATTCCTCTGCCAGCTGAGCGTATGCTTCATCCAATCCTTATCATTTCTGTCCGGAAAATCCTCCCTCGCATGGCTTCCTCTACTCTCCTCCCTCAATACCGCGCTCTTGGCCGTCTGCGCCGCACAAGTAAGCAAATTCCGCATCTCCAACGTCTCGATCAGATCCGAGTTCCAGATCATGCTCTTGTCTTTCACGGCCAACCTATCCCGGAAATCTTCTTGGACCTTCTGGATTTTCTCGTTCCCGGCTTCGAGGGCCTGTTTCGTGCGGAAGACGGAAATGTCTGCTTGCATGACTTTTTGCATGTCGCTGCGGATTTCTGCCCCGAGCTTGTCGCCATCGGCGTTTCGGATCTCTTCCATTGCTGCAAGCTCTTTCATGCCGATGTCTTCGGGGGCTTTTTTGTGGGGCATTCCTTTCTCGAAGTTTGCGACGATGTCCATGGCGCATGCTCGGCCGAAGACGACGATATCCAGCAGAGAGTTGGCACCGAGACGGTTTGCGCCGTGGACGGAGACACACGCGACTTCACCGGCTGCGTATAGCCCTTCAACAGGTCTCTCGGCTCCGGTGATCGGATCGACGTTAAGGACTTCACCCTTCCAGTTCGTGGGTACGCCCCCCATGCAGTAGTGTACTGTTGGCAGCACTGGGATTGGCTCTTTAGTCACGTCTACACCGGAGAAGACTGATGCAGTCTCTGCAATCCCGGGTAATCTCTCCATGATCAGCTCCTTTGGAAGATGCGAGAGTTGGAGGTATACATGATCCTTGTCGGGCCCCACTCCTCGGCCTTCGCGGATCTCCATGTTCATTGATCGGGACACGACGTCTCGTGAGGCGAGGTCCTTAGCGGTGGGTGCGTATCGTTCCATAAAGCGTTCGCCGTTGCTATTGAGGAGATAGCCACCTTCGCCGCGAGATCCCTCGGTGATGAGGACGCCCGCTCCATAGATTCCTGTAGGGTGAAATTGAATGAACTCGAAGTCTTGGTTGGGAAGGCCAGCTCGAGCGGCCATCGCCTGAGGACCAATATGTTAGAGCAGGAACTTATTTGAACAGGACCTCGAGCTTACGTTGCCGTCTCCAGTCGACGTGTGCGCTGATGTGCAGGAAAAGTATGTCCTCCCGTATCCCCCTGTCGCGAGTACTGTGTTCTTGGCAAAAACTCTGTGTAATGTCCCGTCTTCCATCGACATGCAGAGAATGCCGACGCAGGCTCCATCGACCATGAGTAAGTCTATGGCGAAGAATTCGATGAAGAAGTTCGTGTTGTGCTGTCGTCGACATTGTCAGTACTGCCTACAGATCTCTTACTTCCGTCTCTGTGCACAACTTACCTTCACACTCTGCCCATAAAGCGTGTGCAACATAGCATGTCCTGTCCGATCCGCCGCACTACAACACCTGACTCCCTGACCTCCCTTTCCATACTTCAAAGACTGCCCTCCGAGAGCTCGTTGATAAATTCTCCCGTCTTCCGTTCTAGAGAAGGCCATCCCATAATTCTCCAGCTCATAGACTGCCTTTGGCGCCTCCTTGCACATGTAATGTATCGCATCCTGATCTCCCAGCCAATCACTCCCTTTCACCGTGTCATACATATGCCACCTCCAGTCATCCTCTGTCATGTTCCCTAGCGCTGCATTGATTCCTCCTTGCGCTGCAACGGTATGAGATCTTGTAGGGAAGAGTTTTGTGATGCAGGCTGTTTCGAGGCCTGATTCTGCTAGGCCTACAGCAGCTCGAAGACCTGCGCCGCCAGCACCGACGACGATGGCATCATAATGGTGGTCGATTATGGGGTGGGGCGAGGGAATGGGGCAGCCGGACTGGGTTGTGGCGCGGCGGCGTTGAGTGTGGCCTAGGTAGGTTCGTCTTTGGGATGTGACTGCGGTCGCTCGTCGTTGGTGGCGGAGGGAGTGGGAAGTGCGGTGTGTGAATGCAGAGCTCGTTGGAGAGCAGCGGAAGCAGTTTAGAAGGGATCTGCTGAAGGCTTGAGCCATCGAAGTGGATGTGCTCCCGAGCACTCGAGTCTAGCTGGTATGGGTATATGCGACGGCAAGCTGCCACTCCTTCCAGGGCCTTCCAACGACAACCTTCCTGCTGTGAGTAAACGACCTCAGGGTTAACGAACGATCGTGGCCAGCTGTTCATAGCAATACCGCATCCTCAATGGCAGTCAACAATGAGCCGGTCCACCAACACCAGCAGTGTAAACAAGAAGAGAAGACGAGAAGTTGAGGAAAGCTCGCCGCTGTAATACTCAACTCAATGTATACTTCCTAAACTTTGCCGTGCGGTGAATGGTTGATAAGCTCTTGACACCCAATGCCGAGCGCGTCAAGGTGCAGTAAGGACTTCGCCCGAGGTCACGAAGATGGAGTATGCAGCGTCAAAAGAAGTGCTGTGATTCGTCGATGACGATCGTGGGGTCTAGCGTGGCAGAATTATACCCGGAGATCCGGGAATAAGCACATGGCCGCACTGGCCCTAGTGTTATTCGCGGCCCAAGAACATATGATGTCATCTGTGTGTCTAGCCGATAGACTATGGACAGTCCAACGGGACTGTGTCTTAAGGAAGCAAGAAACCACCGAGATGCGAACGAGATATCTACGGACCACCTTCAACAGACCCCAACAGTCCATGCATGCGGCTCTGCACATGGAACACTAAGGCAATTGCGGCAATCACAAAGATCTTCCAGAAGTGGCTTATTTCACTACAATACACCCCGACATGTGACAGAACTGTAGCACAGTACCGGGCTAGATAGCTGAGTCGGTGCTTGAATTCATCTATCGATCCTTACTGTCACTCTTGCCTCTCACTCTCGTATAAGCGCCATCAAAATAGCTCGTAGCAGTACTCGCATGGACACCCTTAGCAAGCGACCCATCTCTACCTCTATGATCCTCGTCTTCATCGCCACCAATCTCGAACTCATCCGTCATCTCAATGAGATCGCCAATTCCGCCAGTACCCTTCCCCGGCGTGCCAACAGATGCTCTCGCAGCTTGTTGTCGATCTGACGGCGTGTGTACAGCTTTTGCGGCCAGTCGCCGTACCCATGACTCAATGGCGCCACCGACATTCTCAAGGTTGAGGCTCAGGTTCGGACCATTGGGGTATGCTGGTGTCGCATTGCCGGATGCTGCGGGAGTTGCGTCGTCGGTATGAAGTGGCAAATCGGGCTGGAGTAGTGATTGCTGATTCCGAGGAGGCGCGACGTCAGGCAAGTGCTTTGCGAACATCTTGTTCAAGCCATCTTGTGCTGGGCCTGGAAAGTGGACGTTCCTACCCATGCTACCAACGCCGCCAGGTCCAGATAGATAGTTGGGAAAGTACCCATTCATGGCATTACTGGCTCTTCGGGAAGGCGTTCGCCGAGGTGGCGTGGACCGCACTGGCGATAGTGCTGGGTTATTATGATCGCTCGTACTGGTGCGCGCAAGGTCCAGCGAGGTTGACGGTGTGTCGAGATCAGAGTAAGAGTTGCCTTTCCGTCTTGCTGGAGGAAAATAGCCCAGCGCCCTTCGCGGTAGGCGTGCGATCTCGGTAGGCTTTGCGTCGCCTGGCAACATTACCCAGGAATCATGCTTCCAAGGAGGTTCAGTTTCGATGACCGATCCAGCTGCAGATGGTGTGTGTGTAGATGCGGAGTTTGTGCGATCTCGTCCACCATGTCCCGTTCTCCCATTCGACATGGGATTGGCTGCCGTGGGGGTGGGCACCTCTTCTGCCTGCATCGAAGACAATGCTTCGCTCTCAGAACCTAGCACATCCAAATCTCCCTCCGCTCTTGATACATGCCTCCCTTTCACTCCACATGCGTCCACCGGCAGTATCAGAGTCGTCCGCGCCTGGACGACATCATTCGGCCACATTCTATTTGCCTTGCGCAGAGCATTTGGAGATATGTTGTACCGAATCGTAAGTCCAGCCATTGTGTCGCTCTTCTTGACATGGTGCAGGTATACCAATGCTTCCCGGTCTTCGTTGTCACCTGGCGGCGCTGACGCAGAGTTTCGGTCATCTGACAGTCTCCGCTTGAACTTGCCCATTGCATCAGGATAGCTGCTCTCTTGCCGTGTCAGCATGTCCTTCCTCTTCTGCGCTCGTAATTCTGCCAATTGCTCGTCTCTTGACCCGACGCCTATGTCATTGCCTCGAGGGTGCGATGTCGGCATTGAGGGTCCCCATTGACTAAGAGGGCCACTGGATGACCCAGTCCGCTGACTGTCCGGCCGGCTCAGAGGTCGCCTGGCTCTCGGATTGCTTGAGCCTTCATTTGACGACAGATCACTTCCGAGAAGGTCGGATGCTATGCCTTGCAGCGCATTCCACGAAGTACCCCATAGTCCCGCCAATGGGTTCGGCGAGTCCGCGCCAGTCTTGCTTTGTCTGGCAGAGCCGCCTCGGGCTGGCGATCCTCCAGACCTGGCAGAATGCTCTCTTTGGCGAGGAGGACTCGTTCTCTGTGGATGTGCTAAGGGTATCGGCGAGGCTGATCGGCTTTCGAAGGGCGAAGGAACGTGTGATGCTACGCGGGTACTCCTGGCATTGATAGGGTCGAAGGTGTTTTCGTCGCCCTCGTCCAGTCCGGATATAAGTCGTTTGGTGCGAGGTCTCAAAGTGGAGGCAGTCGAGTGGGTAGAGCTGTTCCGGACATTGCTGCTGCTCATGGCGGACTACGTGGCAGTTGCGCAGTGCTGCTGGGATGCATTGGGTGCCTTGATCTTGTGCCAAGACCTCGTGCGATCACGGCAGCATGGTTCATGTGATTCGCATGTGTTAGGCCGTGCGTTAGCTGCAGCTGTCGGGTGTATGTTGTCGTGTTGTCTCCTGGACGCGATCTCAAGTGCATGTGGTCGTGGCATGTGAGGGCAGCGATGACGAAGCTCGGGAACCCCGATCAAATTGGAAAGCTTGACCAGAGCCTAGAGATCGACCATCAACTTCACGCTTTCACCCCTCTCCGGACATACATGTACGATATCTTGACCGACATATCGAGCGAAAGGCCTAGAGAATGGACGTAGATTCGCCTCAGGATACTCAAACATTGTCCGTCCTCGTGCGATGCCTGAGTAGCTCTTGCAATAGACTTGGCGATGCAGCTCGATGCGGGCTGTAGACGCATCGCGGCATGATCTAGACCATCCGTGAGAGGGCCAAGCTCAGCCTCGCTCTCACGGCGTAGTCTTCTTCGTCCTCTTCGTTTCCTGCCCCATGGATCCATCTTTCCCGTCAACGAACTGTTCGCACACGAAGTAAACTGTTCTTCGCATGCACCGAACGCCTAAACACTGCTATGTCGACCTCCAGCAATACGGCCACGAACGCAGAGCCTGAGCAAGAAGCAAAGCAAGCCCAGAACAAACGCCACGAGTTAACGTTTTACAAGCTTCTGGACAGCACCCGCAAAGACATCCGAATACTGGTTGGGGAGCCTGCCGCTGAGCACGAGTCTGTTCGTTGCTCTTTTCAGCTTGTCTCTTTACAACATCGCCCGAAGGCCAATGTAAGCGCATACAATGCTGTCTACTCAGCTATGACTGCGTCAATCAACATGCCTGTCATCAGCGGCGCCCGCAAAGGAAGTGGTGTTAACAGTCAGTATGCAGATATTAGACTACGTCCTATGACTGGGGAAGCCCTGCGCTAAAGGCGAGGGACCCTTGGATGTCTGAAGCTTCACGTGCCTGCTAGCTCTGAGCGTGCGTTACGATGTATGCGACAAAAAGAGCTCCAGCGTAAGTGGGAATGGGCAGTATCAAGACAGCGGACAGGTGGCTTCGTCTGTCGTGGCCAGGGTTGGCAAGGTTACAGTATTGGGAGTGACTCGTTCATGTTATCGTAGTACATACTTCACCTGATATACAATTCCAATCGCCGGCTCAATGTTGCGACAGGTATCCTCCGGATCGACGCTGTTTGCATCAAGCAGGAAGATAACGAAGAGCGGATTCGGCAAGTTTCGATTATAGCAGACATCTGCGGTAAAACGAGCCTGAGCCTGATATGGCTGGGAGAGGGAGAAGCAAATTCCCGCTCGGCGCTATTAGCCATTTCTGCTATCGATGAGGAAGTCCGGGAGGAGACCTGGCATCCTACTAGCGAACAACGCATGGGTCACTCTAGCATCATTGTTATGCCTGCAGGATTGTTATAGATAGCCATTGTTAATGAGCAGCTCTCGGACATAATCGAATGAGCCAAAATCCGATCTATTGAGCTCATTACACAGACCAAATTGCACGCCTCGAGCAAATCGAATGAACGTTCTCCTCCAACACTACCACTTGCTGTATAACATAGTCCATGACGTGGAACGCCAGAGTCATTCAGCTGGAGTGCTAATCTATCGAAATAGGCAGACTCACGGAGTGACCACTTTTTCCACACTTCTATACCTTCTGCTATCGCGTCGTCCTTCGTCCATTATAATTTTGCCCACCGGGGATTCGCGGACCACTCCATTGCTGTAGCATATTAGGACGTGCAAAGTTATCAAATTTCCAAGGGCTACGTACGATCCCGCTTCATTGGTATGACTGAGCGTCTCGGTATAGCAAGTGCTTCGATGCCACTTACGGCGATGCAAAATAGGATGAGCTTGGTGATCCGCAATGTTGTAGACAGTGATGTTTGCCGACGTTGTTGATGAGGATGTATTCAGAATGGTGAGAGGACTAGTCCGCCTTCTGTTTTATGAGCTGCTCTATGGGACTCCCTTTCGAGTACGATGATCGCAAACATCGCGCCAAGAGAGTAGTGATTTCCCGTGCTTCCCTACGGCGCTTAACCCTTGGAGATCCCTTTGCAGTCCTGTAAGTACTTGTCGGACATCGAACAGTCGCGCCTATGCGACAACGCAATGTCGGGCAGTTTTTCCTCTAAGGATGTTATGTAAGCAATACCTACCACAGAAATAGTCTCTTAGGTATTTTTGAAAGATATAGCCGCAAAGAGACTGACTGTCTCAGACAACGTATACGGTGTTAGTAGTGCGTCCACCCATCGGTAACCGACCTAGGATAAACCTACAGCTTAAGGAAGAAAGTCATGAGATCTATTTGAGAATTGGGACAATTGCGCCGACGGACAGACTTCAGAATAGGGTTTACAAATTACTTCAGTGGCGACTATTTGCGAGTGAGCTTGATGTGCTATGGAGATTCAGGAACTGATGGCACGCGAGGCTTCGATGTAACGCACGTGTGTAAAGAATGGGATGCGCTTTATGACATGACCTTTGAGAGGGCATCGCCGATGGTTCATAAGGCGTTTGACTTTGGGATCTTTGTTATCGTGGGGAATTCTTGATAGGATCACGGGGAGGAAACGATGCATTTGCAGCAGAGCAGGTAGGCACGCCTTTCTCTAGACATTCGGTTGCGTGTTCTGTTGGAAAGGAACTGAGCGACGACCGAGTAGTCTTTACAACAACATCTGGCTACGCTAGTCTGGGCCCACAAACAACACGGCAAGGTGACATTATCGCTGTACTATGTGGCTCCCGATTCCCCATCGTCGTTCGCAAGGCCGAGCATTATCCTGGCGATTACGAGTCCGTTAGCTGCTGCTATATGCCACGAAATGTTGGGAGACAAGCCAGTACACAAGCACAAGGCTGGAAGTGGAGAGCACCAGATCTTCCGGCTAAGATGCTTCAGTCATCTTGCGACCGCCGTGCAGACAACTCGAATATGGCATCGATAGGTAACGGAGTATATAGAGTGCAGCTGGATGTAGGTACAGCATGGGAGGCTGTATGCGATTTGGATCCTATAAAACCACGCCCCCGATCGCACCTCAAGACTGCCTCCCAGCCTTCCCCTTCAACTTCCCCAACCGCTCCTTTAACTTCTCCCCAACACCCTTGTTGTCTTGAAACTGCCTTTCATCCTCCACCGTCTTCGACCGTGGAAGTTCTAGCAACTGTCTCAACTCTCTCAACATAGCCTTCTCATCCCCGCCATTCTTGGCCCTGAATCTCATGGACGCAATTTCCGCTTCCTTCGCGGCACGGGTCTCATCCAGTAGAATCATGGTTATAATTGCATCCTTCAGCGTTTCTCCCATACCATCAACGGTCGAGATCTCATTGATACTGACTCCCTGGAATGTACTCAGGAAGTCGATGCTGGGTAGTAAAGCTAGCCCTGCATCGAGCGGGTTTGGAGTTTTGCCTGTGGGTGCTGCGTCGAATATTTGTTTGATTTTAGAAAAGTCGTCCGTTCCCATGCCTTTTATCTTTCCGTCGGCCAATTGACGCTTGATGTTCTCGTCCACTTTGTAGCGGAAATTGTTCTCGTGCTCGACTATGGTTGCTTCTCTTGCTTGTGCAGATGATGGAGCGTCGACGTGGGTGTGGCCGCCAGCGCGAGAGGCGATCTCGGCAGCTGAGAGGGAGTGAAGCTGCAGTTCGAAGGCGTCGGGGTTCGCCATGAGCTGGTCCTGGACGTATGTACGTACTTCGTCCAGCATGAAGACCTGAACCGGGGAGTCAAAATCGCTATTGAAGGGGTGATGGAATGCTTCTAGAATGGAGCGGATGCTGGGCACCGGATCGTCCGTGTTGCCCGGTTGCCACAGCTGGACAATGGATGTGACGGCGAAGCTAGATGTGCGCACAGCAACACGACCAGCGATCTCGTTGAGAACGTGATCATAATGATCCTTGGCCAACTGTGAATGCGTGGGGTCTGTCGAGGTCGAATCCTCCTCAAATATGGTTTGCTGCCCTTTTGCAAGACGAGCTTCCTGATCTGCCACAAGAAGCTCTCGCTCATGAGATCTGAGCACTTTCGCGATCTCGGCAAGGATCGGGCCCAGTACAATGCCCAAAACCATGTAGACGAGCTTGTCGACGGCAATAGAGATCTTGGCGATTGCATCCTGCACTGCTGGTATGGTCAAATGATCATATACCCACTTCACGATATCGTCGCGAAGCTTGAAGACTGGCTCTATGCTTTTCCATAGCAATTCCGGCTTCGACTCCAGTTCTCCCCATGTCGCCGGTGTTGATGGCGTTGACTTTCCTACTTTTGTGATCGAGTCCGCGAATTGGGGCGTGAGACCTCCCAGTAGGCCGATGAGATGTTTGGCGAGCTCATTTAAGGGCCCACTCTGGTCACTGGTACGAGTCTCCAGGCCAGGTAGACTCATCGCACTCAGCTTGTCATCGATCTCGCCCAGGAGAGTTTGGTAAAGGTCGAGCGCCCCAAACGTTCCGGTGACAATCGGAGGCGCCTCTCCTCGTGCCGTTCGTACCCTTGCAGCACCACCCACGAATGCAAACACATTCTTCAATGCTGGTACGACATTCGCCTGCTCCTCGATTTCGGACCCTAGCCTCTGCATGGCTAGCTCAACGTAGTTGCTGTGCGCCGCGAAGTCTTCGAGAGCGTGCAATGCAGCGCCGAGATGAATGTACGCTTCTTCATCGCCCTGCCTCCCACACACAATTGCCGCGACGAGTTGCTTCTCAACATAGTCGGCGCTAGTCGGATTGATCTCTCCCACTACTGATGAGCTGGCAATGTAATTCTTCATGCCCGCTTCAGGATCGATATCCAGCTCGATGGGCTGTACGTTAGCTCGCAATCCGTCGAAGGCATATGCTGTTGCCGCATGCTCCGTTTCAGCAGGCAAAGATTGAGACCCATTGTTGTAGCCTCCCGGGTTGTCGACATGTTCTTCGGGCCTGTAGAAGCCAAGTCGTTCGTCTGTCACCTCGAACTGGCGCGTCGCATAGCCGAACTGGACGAATGTGAAGACCGACACCAATGCTCGCAATAGTGGTTGAGGGGCGAGAGATAGTGAACCGCGATCGAGGAGCTGGGAGAAGTCTCGCAGCCAGTTGCCAAAGTATATTTGCTTGACCAGGCGGCGGTTTGCTATTGCTAAGAGCGGAATAGCAAGGGCGATGTCGCCATGACGAAACTTTGTCGCTTTCAATGGAGATCCGCGAGCGACGTACCCGGCGCCAAAAGCTTCAGCTGGTGAAGCGAAGTGGTTGAGAAGGATCGTAACAACAAGGACGGAAGGTATGACCTTAAGGGCATCCCTGGACATCATGATAGAAATGACTGGAGGTAGAGGCAAGGATAACAACTGGGTACAGATGTTGAGGCGATGTGCGAAAGGCAATGAGAATACCTACCTGTTTCCAACCTGCTGAAGAAATCATGCGATTCATGACTGCTAGGCCTCAACGACAGCCCGAGATGACGCAAGCGAGGCGTGCCCGCAAGACGGGAGCATGGAGCTCGACGCAGGTCCAGACTCTAAAAGCTGCAACACCAGCGAGCGATGTCTGCTCAGCTCTCGGTCGGTCAAGTAATCAAATCGCATGGAAGTACAGCAGCGAGCAAGAAGTCGATAGTGTTTCGTAGCTTCTCATCCGCTGACCTTGAAATTGACCCGTCCGTTGCTGGCTTGCTATGTGCAAGTCGATGCCGCAAGAAACCAATTGCTCAATTTGGCGGCGGTCGTTTTCGTCGTTTGACAAGGCTGTGGTGATGGTTTTGCTTCCGCAGCGGACAGACCACGACCGTTAGGAGGTGTCGTTTCATCGATCACAGCACCGAAGGTGTGGACAGTGCCTTGACCATCTCGCGATTGTCCTGGAACTCACCTACCAGCAGAGAAGATGCGGCAGCGGGATGCCGCCGACGGATGCTGAGGCACTACTGGAGCTTGTTGGATATTTATAAAGAGACCCGCTTCGTGGAGTGAGGATGTACAGCGCACGCTCGCAGCCTCGACGACAGTGACGTGTCGGTAGGGCGCCATTCGCAGGTGGTCAACTCGAGAAACTGGTATTAGCGATGCTCCTTTCAGTCTCGTCCTTTATGGGTGTATGGCGATGGTGGGAGGCTCTGTTTCGTGTTGCTCGTTTCGGTGTGACGCGCTGGCGAAGATTGCTGAAGTGCTTGATGACCGCGCGAATGGGCTGCACCTTCACGTAGTGCGCGGTGTAAGTACCTCGCTGTCGCTCTGCGACCGGCGGGCGAAACTAAGATAGCCTAGCAATAAACAACAACTAAACCCGCAATATCGCTACCGTCGACGTATCCTATCGCCGCCCCAGAATACGATTTACGAAATAGAGGCGTACGTAGCCTATACCACGAGGAGTTACTTTTATACGCTAGACCTAGAATTCTAGATTGTATAAGTAAGCCTATTAAAGATAAATAAACGAGACCGGATAATTTAATAACGACTATAATATACCTTTACGTAGGTAGAGGTAGAGAATTACCTATTTAATAAGATATATAATTTTTAATATAATTACAACTAAGTATAATTTCTAAATATTACTATAATATCTTTACTCTAATAGTTTATTTAGTTATTTATTTACAAGTTACCTACTACGGGTATATTACTTATAAGATCTACTTAAGTAAATAACTATAGAAAAAGACTACTCTCTCTTTACTATTATCTACTTATAGTATTATTACAGTTAGATTAAGCTAATGCTTAGCGACTAATTAGAGCCTCTATAGTCGAGTAGGCGTAACTATAGCTAGAAAGGTACAGCTACCGTAGAATAATCTATTA